>JAXQQM020072472.1:0-86849 GCA_034641835.2 Pinus albicaulis
CGGTTTTTGATCGATGACTGCTGACCCGTCATGGCAGGTATATGATATTCACTGGCATATAGGTTAGGGAATCCACTTTTCGTTGCATTTTGGATACTAGCCTCTATTCTGATCACTTGCCATAGAGTCGATCCCATCAGGTCATGAGTATTTTACCCATTTCACTTGCTGATTATTTAATCATGACTTGGTGGTAGAGCCTTCCTTTACATGGGCTTCCTAGTTAGTTCCTCGCTATCACTTGTTGCCCATGCTGCATTTTATGTAGGCTCGAGAGTCCTCTTAGTCCCGCCATGACTTATGTGTTGAATCTTCATTCTTCTTCTTCTCCACTATTATTTTTCTGGCTATTACCCTAGAGGCTCCCTGGTGTTGTTAAGTTGTATTACTGCATTGCATATTGGCTAGTTGTTTATCCTGGCCTTTAGCTGGATTCATTTTGGACTCGATGTTTAAGCCAACTTTTGACCTTGACTGTTTGTACAAGTTAACCATTGCATGCACTTAGCTATTGCGACTTGACACCCTTTTACCTATGGATGGAACATTCCTTTGAGTATCGCTTACCAGTTTCCGCCACCTTGCATTGAGCATAGGATTGTTCCTATCCCAGGAACTAGTGCATATGTTTCTTGATACTCGTTCTATCCATTGTACTATAGCATTCTTTTATTCTTTTTCAGGCTTATTATATGAAAAAGACAAAAAAATCAAATATAACAAAAAGAGTGGGAACAGGATGTAAATTCGTAGTTTGATGGCAGTACAGTGTCAATTTTTCGCCCTTGAACAAAGCACATACACTTATATATTTACTTCATTTGGGATGGTTTTAGTTTTTACCTAGGTTCAGCCTTTGCCTTGTTTCACTGTTCAGTTCTCCCCCGGTTGGTTATCTCTTCCAATCATATGGAGAGTTTGTTTTTGCCTCCTGCATAACAGACTTATACAGTGTCACTTTTTACTGCCATGGTCATCACGAGTTGTGCTTTTGTTCAAGGGAAATCTAACCAGAGTCGGCCATTCTGCAGTGTCTCTTGACTCATTATTCAGTCGGCCTTCCCGGTTTTGTCAGTATCTTGTTCTGTCACATCATATGTTTTGGTCTTTTGCTCGTGCTGGTTTGAGAAGGTCCCCATTGACTTCTTGCCAGCGGGTTTGTCTCTCATCGACTACGACACATTGCTCTGAGAGTAAACCTAGAGCTACACCCTGGCCCTATTTCCATCATTGATAGGTGACCTTGTGCTCAGCATTTGATCATCATTATGGGTCTTTGACTGAGTGGTTTCCCCTGTGTTCGACGTCAGCACACATTATCACACTTAGGATTCGTGCAGTACCTTGATTTCCATTTGACCCTATCGGTGGATTTCTCGCCTCTGTGTCAGCTTTCATTATTGGTTGGTTCAGAGGGTTTCTTCCGTGCGCTAGCTTCATCTTGTGCATGTCGGAAACGTACTTCGGTTTGGTTCCGTCACTCTGCTTCGTCCGATTCCTTCCAAATCTTGGCCTGCGAGTTACACTCATGCTGGACTGATGTGGGATGCCTTAATGCCTTCCTTCCAATAGATCTTTTCCCATCGACTCCAACTCATTGCTCTGGGAATAAGATCTAGAGTATTTTTGTCAGTACCTTAGGGTTTTCAGTCATCAGTGGCAGACTCTTCGCTATCGACAGTGGGGATTCATCATTGCCTCCTGATTGGTAGATTCTTCCAAGTGTTCGACTTCAACTCATTCATTCGCACTTGTTAGATTGTACTGGGGCACCTTGACACTCATTTTCATTATTGGTGGGTTGTCTCGCATTGGTTAATGGTTTACATTATTGACTGGTAATCCAACGATTTCTCACATGGTCGACTTCAGCTCATTTATTCCCATTGTGTAGAATTGTGCTGTCGATATCAGTGAAGACCTCGGGTTGCATCAACATTTTTTCGATTCACTTTTGACAGTCCATTCAGTTTCTGCCAGTGATGCTGTTCACCCTTATATGTTGCAGTGTCAGTACAACAGCATCTTATATGTTGGCTCCCGAGTTGCGTGATTGTACCATGTGTTCCACCCCTTATGATTTGGTACTTGGAGATTCAGTTACTTTTATGATCAGACATCCAATTTCAGCATCATTGATCAGCTTTCTATATGTGATACTTGGACATTGATTCCGACTTGTACTTCCGGGCCATGCTCAGATGATTCATTGTGTACTTTCATTTCATTTATACTTGTATACATTTTGGATCCATTCTGTACTTTCTATATGATGTATTTTTTACTGAGCATGGGTGTGCCCGCCTCAGCATGAGTTGACTCTCTATTTTCTTTCATTGGTTTTTGGCAAGCTGAAATCTGGTGAAGTCCTCTCTTGTCCTCGTGAAGTTCTTTCTATGTGCATAATACATTTCGGCCATCATGTACCCATTCTGACCTCATATATTAGGGGGCATCTGTTATAGCATCATTTTTCACCCTCATGTGATTCATGATTGTCTTTTTGGCCTTGGGCACCCATTCCCACAGACTTGAATAAAAGTTCATAAAAAACAGTGTTTCAAATCCCATACGTGGGTATGCCTAGACTTTTCCGCGTGTATACGCAAGTCCATATATACTTTTCCACGTATGAAATTAAAATCATTAAAAAATATATAAAAATCTCTATTTTTGAGGCTAGGTTGATGGTTATTCTAGTAATTCAACCACCCCATCCCATGGACAACTGTTTCCAACTGATTGAAACTACTTTGAAGGAGTATAAAAGCCCCTCACATGCATGGCCTAAGGGAGAGAGAAATTTATATACTTTATACTATGTTGGAGCCCCAATTCAAGTCTGATTTCCTGTGCCTCCTGCACTTCCCAGATTTTTTCAGGAAACCCTTGTTTCCTGGAGATGTTCATTTGCTTATATGTCATCTCGTGTGCACGAGTCTTGAAAGTATCCTAGCGAGACAAGGGCGGGATGGATCCAGACGATGGTCTGTTTGAAGATCGTGGAAGGATTCAGGTGATCTCTCCACCTTACTATTGTTGTACATGCTATTCGTAATGAAGAAGAACCATCTTGTTCCCGAATTCACGTGTTAATATCTTCTTGCATATGTGAAAAGATTATTAATTAAGCATTTATTATTGTTTATATGATGTTTCACATGGATTACAGTAACATTTAGGAGAGATATATTCTATACAACTAGATTTCCATGCACGTTTCTTCTTGGTTTTAAGGTTGAAGAGGAAGAAGGGTTGATGGGGGTTTGGACCCCGCGGGATCTACATCAAACGTAGGATTACAAGTGAGTTCTACTACCGATGTTATCTAGGTTTTAGCATAAAAGTGTGGTTGTGTGAGTCCTTCTTGAATAGCATGCCCTGATCTGTGGAGGTTTTGACCCAAAAAACCTCTATGGAGTTATTTCCTGAAACAGACTGCAACTCTGATATTTTTTTAGTTTTGCATATTTCAGCCAATCCTTCTAGGATTGTCTAGAAATTGTGTTTTGGATCTTAGATCTTCTCTCCCAACATTGTATGAGCCATCTACATGCAGATTTATGTTATTTTACATTCCCATGTAGCAATGTACCATCTATGACTGCGTTGTACATGTTCATGAACATTCTGCAATATAGCAACATCTCCTTTTTGGAATTTGTATTCATGGGAGGTTCATTTTCCTTGATTATTTGAGTTATGCGCTCTTCTATTTTACTAATTTGCTACTTATATGTATAATAAAATGGCTCCATGGTTCCCATACATTTTGGTATGATGTTATTCACTGTTATTCCCAATTTTGTGTTTTAGTATTGCTGCATTCCCATTTTGGGATATTATAGTGGTATCAGAGCATAATCTTGGCTCAGCCTGTGGAATCTCAGCCAATATGCTATCAAGAATATAAGAAGAAGATGTTGGAAATATGATCAGAGTGTTGTCCTTGATGGCAACCCACTTGATAGAGTGTTGTCCTTGAATGGCAACCCACTTGATAAAGATGATGGAAACCTACTTAATGAAGTTGTGCTTGATGGAATATGTCTTGATGATCTTGTTAAATGATGTAAATCTGATGTATCTACAGTGAGTACAGAAGGTAATGAAGAAAGGAATTCAGTATGTGCTAGATCTATGATGAAAAGAGTATGTCTCAAGGCATACGCGAAATTGTCTAGGAGAAGTCGCGTATGCACGCGGAAAATAACGTGACAAGTCGCATATGGGCAAAAGCGCTCATAAAGTACAAAACCAGGGGTAACCACCATGGTATTGACCCATTGTATTGGGTAATGATTCATCTATATGACCCCGTCCAGGAATACCATCGGAAGTAATGTGGTTTTGGCTCATGGTATTGAAAAAGGGTAAACCTATATAAAGAGAAGAAATTCATTGTGCAAATCATGAGTGTGGGTGCAAGATGTCTAAGCTTGAATGAATACTTCTCTCTGAAGTATATCTGAATGGAAAGGGTTACAATTGAATGATAGATCTGAATGCATGAAGCACCTATGAAGAAAATGATGAAGAAGGGAATCTAGATCTGAAATGTATTTGCTACATCTGTTTATGGAATGATTAGATCTGAGAGGAGGCGAACATCTGTCTGACATAAAGGGTAAAATCTGTGTGATGTGTCTGTTCTGAAGAATTACAATGACCTAAATGTCTGAAGAACCATACGCTAGTTTGCTGCAGAAGAAGCGCGTATATACGCGGCTTCGCTGAAGAGAAAGCGTGTATGCGCAGTGAAATTAGCTCTGTAATATGTACAGAAGTATACGCGGGTTTGTATGGTAGAAGGCACGTATATACGCGGGATCAGTGATAGGAAAGCGCGTATGCAAACTAGGGTTTGATGAAGCATGGGGTATGAAATGTCTGATCTGTTCTGTTGTGTTACTGCTATCTGTATTCTACAGTTCTGAGTTTTCTATATTAGTTTGGTTGTATGATTGAGCTTAAATGTGTGGAGTGGGTCCAGTCTGAAAATATGTTAAAACGAGGCTTGCAAGTTGTGCTCTATTGAAGATATTTGGATCCAGTGTGAAAATTGATGAAACGTGGTCCATAGAGGTGCTGAGGGTTGTAGCCTTCAGACAGGGGGTTGTAGCTCCCTTCCAGGTGAGGCTGGTAAACAAGATCAGGGGGTCGTAGCTCCCTTCCAGGAGAGGCTGGTAAACGAGAGCAGGGGGTCGTAGCTCCCTTCCAAGAGAGGCTGGTAAACGAGCATAGGTGGGTGCCTGCATGCTGGTAGGAGGCTGCACCAACACATATGTTGTAAGATGTTTTCTCTATAATAAAATTTTGAAGGCTGAGCAACTACAGCGGTGGTTTTCTCCCGACTTGGGTTTCCACCTAAAATCCTGGTGTTCATGTGTGATGCTTATGTGTGATCGTTTATTCTGTTCTTACTGCACATGTTTACTATTTATTGAACATCTAATGAATAAATGATAGAATGATATAAGTGAAGAATTAATGGCATAATTAGATCTATGTGTATACGCGAGTTTTATGAAGGATATACGCGTGTATACACTAGTTGGCTTCAGCAAAGTAGCGTATGGGTTTTAGAGAGTGAAAAAAAGTAAAAAGTTTGATAAAGTCCTAAATACTGATTCACCCCCCCTCTCAGTATTTTTCCCAACAATTGGTATCAGAGCAGGTCTTTCTGCAGAAGCTTGATCGCTTGAAGGAGATCCGTCGCAATGGGAAGTCATGAAGGAGTAATGTCTCTAAAACCACCTCTATTCAATGGAAGCAATCTGATATTCTGGAAGGTACGAACAAAATCATATCTGCAAAGTCTTGGTGCAGAAGTATGGGCAATCGTGGAAGAAGGCTATCAATATCCGGCAAGTATTCCTACTGATGCGGCTGAAAGAAAGAAGTATGAAATCAATGCCAAAGCAATGAATGTCTTATTAGGAAGCATGTCTGAACCAGAATTTGCTAAAGTGATGCAGCTAAATTCAGCAAAAGAAATATGGGACAAAATCATTCTGAGCTATGAAGGAGATACAAAGGTAAAAAATGCAAAACTCCAAACTCTCAGAATTGAATATGAAAATTTAAGGATGCATAGTGATGAAAGTATTGCCAGTTTCTTCTTACGTCTAGATGAGATTATAAATCGAATGAGAAATTTGGGTGAAACCATGGCCGATACTACTCTGGTGGAAAAAGTCTTAAGATCTTTGACTTCAAAATTTGACTCTAAAGTTTCAGCTATTGAAGAAAGGCAAGATCTACAAACTCTTATTGTTGTTCAATTACATGGTATCCTGACTACCTTTGAAATGAGACAAGGAGGTCCTTCTCAAATCAAAGAAGCTGCTTTTAAGGCGTCCGCAAAAGGAAAAGAAAAGGAATTTGTCAAGAAATCCAGCTATATATCTGAAGAAGAAGAAGAAGAAAATTTTGTGAGAAGACTCCAACTAGGAACCGGAAGGTTCAAAGGTAAGCTTCCTTTCAAATGTTTTGATTGTGGAAGAGTTGGTCATTATGCTGCAAAGTGTCCTTATAAAGAAACATATGCTAAAGGAAAAGAAGTAGCAAGAAGGAATAAGAATCGATCTAGAACAAGAAAAAGTTACTATATTAATGAAGACAGTGATGGGTTATCTGATAGTGAGGAAGAATGTGAACAAGATATTAAACTGGTCATGGCAAAAGAATCTAGAGAAGAAAAGGATACTTTTGTGGATGCTCTGGAAGACAATGATTTTCTTGAAGAAAACAATCAACTCAAAGTAAGCCTAGAAGAAAAGAACATAATCATAGAGACTCTTGAAAATCAGCTTGAAGCGAAGGAAAAACACATTGAGGAATTGGAGTGTGAAGTAGTAAGTCTAAGGAAAGATAATGAGAAAGTAAAAACTCTCAATCTTAGATTTGCTAAAGGTTCAGAAACCTTAGATGAGATTATCAAGATACAATGGTCTCCTCTTATAAAAATAGGTCTTGAATATACTAGGGAATCTTCCTAGACTTCAGCACCAAATTATCTGAAAGCAGCCACAGCTGGTTCACTACATTCAGCCACTCAGCAAGGGAACAAAGGATATTTCCAGGTAAAGCATGATCATCTCAATTCAAGGAACACTAATAGAGAGATCTTTCAAAGAAGCTACAACCAACAGGTAAATTCAAATAGAAGATTTCATGATCGCAGAAATTTCTACTTCAATGGACAATGTTTCTCATGTCACAATTTTGGTCATAAAGCTGTTCAATGTGTTGCATATAAAACCATCATGACAAGAGAAGAAAGAAAGAAAAGGATGAATATTGAACCAAAGAGGAACACCTATAACAAATTTTCTCCTCTTCAAAACGAAGTTGAATGTACTTATTGCAATAAATTTGGTCATGAAGAATCTGAATGCAGGAGCAAGGTCCAGCCAAAAGAACATGTTCCCTCAAGCTCTAAAGTGTGGAAAAAGAAAGAAATACCGGTTGAAAATTGTGGGATAGAGTTATTTGCAGAAGGTGAAGAAAATCAATGGTACATTGATAGTGGGTGCTCAAGACACATGACAGGTGACAAAAGCAAACTTCTTTCATATAATGCTCCAGAAAAGGAAAAGAAAGTTACATTTGGAAATGATACTCCTGCTATAATTAAAGGAAAAGGGTCAGTATTTTTAAAAGAAAAGGTGAAGGCTAATGATGTCATGTATGTGGATGGATTAAGGCATAACCTATTAACTATAAGTCAAATGTGTGATCAAGGAATAGAAGTGGTCTTTAGTTCAAAAGAATGTGTGGTTCGTGATCTTGATACAGGTAAAATTATTATAAAAGGGAAAAGAAATCCAAGCAACCTGTATGCTCTTTGACCCACTTAGTCAATGTTACTTGAGCAAGTCTTCGAAAAATTGTGGCTATAGCATAGAAGGTAGAGACAGTAAGAGCTTCTCTCAAATCAACAAAGCAAGCGAGACTTAATTGTTCGTGGTCTTCCCGGTATTAATCTACCGGAAAGTATCATATGCAAATCTTGTCAATTCGGTAAACGGACCCGGAGTACGATTTAATACCAAAAGGAGGATCATAAGTGAGCCTCTTGAACTCATTCATGCTGACATATGTGGACCTATGAGGAAAAAGTCACCACGTGGGGAAGAATACTATCTCTTATTTATTGATGATTACTCTAGAATGTGTTGGATCGGGCTCATTAAACACAAAGATGAAGCATTTGAAAAATTTCAGATCTTCAAAGCATTGGTAGAAAATGAATTAGATCTAAAAATAAAGTGTCTTAGATCTGATCGAGGAGGAGAATATACATCAAATGAATTCTTTGAATTTTGTGAACAACATGGCATAAAAAGACAGTTCTCTGTAGCAGGCACTCCACAACAAAATGGCATAGTAGAAAGAATGAATAGAACAATTCAACAAATGGCTAGAGCTATGCTTGATGATTCTGGAACTCCTGACATGTTCTGGGGAGAAGCAGCACATACAACAGCAAACATTCTCAACAAGGCACATATTCGGGTAAACAGTGACAAAACTCCATATGAACTCTGGTATGGTAATTCTCCCTCTGTGAAGCATTTTAGAATTTTTGGAAGTAAATGCTTTATCAAAAATAATGATGAAAAGCTTGGCAAGTTTGAACCTAGATCAGATGAAGGGATACTTCTTGGTTACTCATCTACAAGAAAAGCATACAAATGTTACAATAAAAGGCTTCGAAAGATTGTTGAATGTATTGATGTTGTTATTGATGAGTCTCCTGCAGCTCCTAAAGAAGAAAAACAAACAACAAAAGAAGATGATGGTGACTTATGTCCTTTTACATCAAATAGAAATGATATAGACAGTGGATCCAATGAAGAACCTGAAAATGATCTATATGAAAAATCTCCATCCAGATATGTTCAAAAGAATCATCCTGAATCTCAAATTTTGGGAGACAAGGAATCAGGTGTACGAACAAGGAGAACTCTTGTGGGATCTTCTAGTCATGTGGAACTTCTATTCACAATTGAACCACACAATGTCAATCAAGCTAGCAAAGATGAATGTTGGAAGAAATCCATGAATGAAGAGCTTGATCAAATTGAAAAGAATGACACTTGGGAATTGGTACCAAGACCACATGATAAAATGTCATTGGAACTAAAAATGGATTTTCAAGAACAAGTTAAATGAGAATGGGGATGTTGTAAGAAACAAAGCTAGATTGGTTTGAAAAGGGTATACTCAACAAGAAGGTATAGATTTTGAAGAAACTTTTCTCCCCGTAGCTAGACTTGAAGTCATAAGAATGTTTCTTTCCTTTTCAAGTTATCAACAAATCAAAGTTTATCAAATGGATGTTAAATCGTTTTTAATGGTGATCTAGAAGAAGAAGTATATATAGAACAACCTAAGGATTCATTTTGGGAAATGATGAAAATCTTGTTTGTAGACTTAAAAAGGCTCTTATATGGTCTCAAATAAGCTCCAAGGGCATGGTATTATCGCCTTGACAAATATCTTCATCAACAAGGATTTTCAAAGGGGTTTGCTGATAGCAACTTATAAACAAAATTTGAAAATGATAAACTATTGATTGTGGTTGTATATGTTGATGATATCATTTTTGGGAGTAATGAAGAATCTATGAGTCAAAAATTTTCTTCTGTCTGCAGCAAGAATTTGAAATGTCCTTACTTGGAGAACTAACATTATTTCTTGGCTTGCAAGTGCATCAAACTACAGATGGTATATTCTTATCACAAGCAAAATATCTTAAGCAAATTTTGAAGAAGTATGGCATGGAAGAATGCAAACTTGTAAGTACACCAATGATAACTGGATGTAATCTCAATTCTCATGATGATTCTCCTGCTGAATCAACCAATACGATCAATGATAGGTAGTTCAATTTATCTCACTGGGACAAGACCAGACATCATGCGTGCAGTTGGGATTGTTGGACGATTCCAAGTTGATCCAAAAGAGTCTCACCTTCAGGCTGTGAAAAGAATATTCAAATATCTACAAGGAACTCAAGACTTTGGACTATGGTATCCAAAGAATGCTGATCTTACTCTTCATGCATACACTGATGCAGATTGGGTTGGAAGTGTTGATGATCGGAAAAGCACTAGTGGTGGTGCATTCTAAATGGGGCCCCAGTTAGTATCTTGGTTCGAAGAAGAAGCAAAATCTCTAATGCCTTATCTACAATGTGGTTGCACATGTGGTCACGATTCAGGCACTCAACTCCTTTGGATGATGCAAACCTTGCAAGATTTTCAAATCAAATGTACACCTCCTATCCCCATTAAGTGTGATAATACAAGTGCCATCAGTATCTCAAAGAATCCGGTTATGCATTCAAAGACCAAGCACATTCCCATCAAGTATCACTTATTACGTGAACAAGTGCTTGAACAAAAGGTGAAGTTGGAGTATGTTCCTTCCAAGGAACAAGTTGCTGATATCTTTACCAAACCTCTGCCCAGGGAAGCATTCAAGTATCTAAGACAAAAACTGGGAGTAGTCTCTACCAGTCAAAAGAACAAATCTGCTTAAATTCAGAAGATTAAATTGGATACGCGGTTTTGATGAAACACAGTCGCGTATATACGTGAGTATTTTAACATACATCCGCGTATGGATAATTGCTGACATTTTTTTGGTTGAGGGTCAGCATTTTTCAGTACTGTTTGGTTATTCTGGTTATATGTATTTCTGACAGAGCATTTGATATGAAGAAGACAGGTACAGGAAGGACAAATTCAGGGGGAGATGAAGGAATGTGAAAATTTCTATGCTTCACTTTCCATACGCGGGTTCGATGAACAAAAGTCGTGTATACACGCGAGTTCCAGCAGACACAGTCGCGTATGCATTAATGATAAGAGAATTGGGATGACAGCTGAAGATCAGGAGCAGAGGTTCAGGGGGAGCATCCGTCTGACTGCTAATGATTGTACTGTTAGCATTATTCTGGTTATACTCATGCTAATGAAATGATACATGGTTTCTTATGTTGAAGATTATGGATGAGTCCTGTTTGCTTTTTGATGAAGAGTATTCGTTGCTGAGATGAAAGTCTTATAATTCAGAGATAAGGACAGATCTTGCAGAGATTGTTGCCGATGAGTTGCTGTTGAAAGTGTTCAGGTTGCACAAGCTAAGGAGGAGCCTTGGTCATATGGAAAGGATGTTTGGATGCACATTTTCAGGGGGAGCATTAGCCTTGCTGAGTATAATGCATTGTTGGCACTATGATGGTTCTGAAATATGTTCTTTCTCTTGAAATATTTCTGGTATTGGTCATGAAAAGTCATATTTGTAATTTGATGAGAAGGTCTTGTTGAGACCCATAATGTAAAATTGTAATATTCAGTCATGTAAGGACTTGTCAAAATTTGTAAACCCACTTGGTTGGGTAATTGAGTCAAATTTGTAAACCCACTTAGTTGGGTAGTTGAGTTGAAATGTGTAAACCCACTTGGTTGGGTATTTGAGTCTCTTATGTAAATCCACTTGGTTGGATCTTTGATGTAAGTAAGAGTCTTTGGTGATAGAAAGGTCATAGAGTCATGTGCTTCATTGAAAAATATGTTTGAAGATTCAGCATGAACTCAGGGGGAGCTTGGTCACTTCAGTGTACATCAGATCTGCAGAACACCCTTTGCCCTTGATGTCAAAGGGGGAGAGTGACATGGTGTTTGAATAAAGGAAAATAATGGTGTCAAAGAGAGTGACATGGTGTCATTGTGTTCTTAATGTATTTATCTGTTGTAGTGATCAAACACCATCGTGGTTGCCATCAAGTCCAAAGGGGGAGATTGTTGGCAATATGATGCAGAGTGTTGTCCTTGATGGCAACCCACTTGATAGAGTGTTGTCCTTGAATGGCAACCCACTTGATGAAGATGATGGAAACCTACTTGATGAACTTGTTAAATGATGTAAATCTGATGTATCTACAGAGAGTACAGAAGGTAATGAAGAAAGGATTTCAATATGTGCTAGATCTATGATGAAAAGAGTATGTCTCAAGGAATACGCGGTTTTGTCTAGAAGAAGTCGCGTATGCACGCGGGTAATAACGTGCCAAGTCGCGTATGGGCAAAAGCGCTCATAAAGTGCAAAACCAGGGGTAACCACCATGGTATTGACCCATTGTATTGGGTAATGATTCATCTAAATGACCCCGTCCAAGAATACCATCGGAAGTAATGTGGTTTTGGCTCATGGTATTGAAAAAGGGTAAACCTATATAAAGAGAAGAAATTCATTATGAAAATCATGAGTGTGGGTGCAAGATGTCTGAGCTTGAATGAATACTTCTCTCTGAAGTATATCTGAATGGAAAGGGTTACAGTTGAATGATATATTTGAATGCATGAAGCACCTATGAAGAAAATGATGAAGAAGGGAATCTAGATCTGAAATGTATTTGTATTTGCTACATCTGTTTATGGAATGATTAGATCTAAGAGGAGGCGAACATCTGTCTGACGTAAAGGGTAAAATTTGTGTGATGTGTCTGTTCTGAAGAATTGAAATGACCTAAATGTCTGAAGAACCATACGCTAGTTTTCCGCAAAAGAAGCGCGTATGTACGCGGCTTTGCTGAAGAGAAAGCGCGTATGCGCAGTGAAATTAGCTTTGTAATTTGTACAGAAGTATACGCGGGTTTGTATGGTAGAAGGCGCGTATATACGCGGGATCAGTAATAGGAAAGCGCGTATGCAAACTAGGGTTTGCTGAAGCATGGGGTATGAAATGTATGATCTGTTCTGCTGTGTTACTGCTATCTGTATTCTACAGTTCTGAGTTGTCTGTATCAGTTTGGTTGTATGATTACGCTTAAATGTGTAGAGTGGGTCCAGTCTGAAAATATGATGAAATGAGGCCTACAAGTTGTACTCTATTTGAGTAGTTGGATCCAGTGTGAAAATTGATGAAATGTGGTCCATAGAGGTGCTGAGGGTTGTAGCCTTCAGACAGGGGGTTGTAGCTCCCTTCCAGGTGAGGCTGGTAAATGAGATCAGGGGGTCGTAGCTCCCTTCCAGGAGAGGCTGGTAAACGAGCGCAGGTGGGTGCCTGCGTGCTGGTAGGAGGCTGCGCCAGCACATATGTTGTAAGATGTTTTCTCTATAATAAAATTTTGAAGGCTGAGCAACTGCAGCGGTGGTTTTCTCCCGACTTGGGTTTCCACCTAAAAATCCTGGTGTTCATGTGTGATGCTTATGTGTGATGGTTTATTCTGTTCTTACTGCACATGTTTACTGTTTATTGAACATCTAATGAATAAATGATAGAATGATATAAGTGAAGAATTAATGGCATAATTAGATCTCTGTGTATACGCGAGTTTTATGAAGGATATCCGCGTGTATACGCTAGTTGGCTTCAGCAAAGTAGCGTATGGGTTTTAGAGAGTGAAAAATTAAAAAGTTTGATAAAGTCCTAATACTGATTCACCCCCCCCTCTCAGTATTTTTCCCAATACAAAAAACTCAATCAATCTGATGCATCTATCATCAAATTCTTCAACCTCTGCTTAGCTACTGCACATGTCATCAGGAACCACTGCGCTGTTGAACTCTTGCACCCATGCACTCTTGCACTTGTTGTCAACTCTGATTCGCGCTCCAGTATCTGACACTGTCACTTTGATCTGCCTGCATCAATCCAACTGATCTGCTACTGCTGCGCTGTGGGCACCTCGTAGCCAGGTTCAACTCATGAGATCCACACCATCTCATGAATCCTGCCCAGAAATCTCCTCTTGGGATTAATCATGCATGTCACCCCACCTCTCACCTGGTGGTATAGCTACATGCACTCCCTCTGCCCATCTGGCACGAAATTTCTCCGCATGAGTGGTTTCTTCCACTCCATGATCCTCTTGTGGCTGCTCCACACCCCGAGGTTCACTCTTACCTGCATGCAAAACTTGCTCCCTCTCAAGCATCAGTTGCATGTCTTTCTCCCGCTTCCCAACAGTAGGAAGCTCCGTAGACATCCCATCTACTTCAAGTCTGTAGAGATTCTTTGCCCGAATCCCAACCTTCTTGACTTGTCTCGTTGCCTTGTGCCGAAGGAAAACTTTCCCTTCTCTAAAGACAACTTCATACCCTTTATCCTCTAACATTGCAACTGAGATCAAATTCTTTGTTAGACCTGGTACATGCAATACATCTTGTAAAAGAATGAGTTTACCTAACTCTCTCTGAAAGGTTATGGTACCAATGCCGGTCGCATTGTATCGTCCACCGTCGCCCAACTCAACATGCATCTGGAGACCTTTCTCCACCAAGTCACTGAAAAGATTTGCATCTCCCGTCATGTGAAAGGAAGCGCCACTGTCAAAATACCACCCTGATCCCAATGCACTAGACACCATGCATGCGATCAATGAGAAGTCCAGCTCAAATTGCAAGGAAAGAGCCTCACCAGCTGTAGATCCAGCAGCCTACTTGTTCTTCTTCTTTTGTGGACAATTCGTGGCGTAATGTCCATGATCGTGACAGTGAAAACACTTCACTTTGGACATGTCACGCTTTTTACCATCCGCACCGGATTGAGAATCCTTCTCCTTGCCCTTCCCCTTCCTTGCTTTGGCAGCCAAAGCGCAATATTCTTCATCAGATACCTTTGATGAAGATCCATCCCTGGTATTCCGCCTTATCTCCTCTTGCACAAGATCCGACCAAAGTCGCTCCCATCCTGGCAATTTCTCCCGACCATTGACAGAATCCTCATAGGAATGCCAACTCTTCAAAAGACCAAGGAGAGCCAAGCTCACCAAGTCCTCATCATCCACACTAACTCCTACACTCCCAAGCTCATCCCTGCAGTGGACAAACTTTGTCAAGTATACCGGAATAGTGTCATTCTTCTCCATCTTGATTTTCCTGAGTTTATCCTTGAGCGCCAACTTCCTTTGGTCACTCTTGCTCTGGAAAAATTCTATCAATGCTTTCCACATCAAGTATGGAGAAGCTTTTCCATGTAGGCTGGATACTATGTGATCCTTCACGCCCTCCAACAGAATCCTTCGACACCTTGCCATCTTCTTTTTCCAAGCCTCAACTTGAGCAGCATCAGTAGGCTTTGGGACTTCAACATCTATGAAATCCTTCAGCCCGTTATCATCTAACACCGCCTCCATCCTATCTCTCCATGCAATATAATTCAAGCTGCCTTCAAGAGCATACTCCAATCGCAATCCTTGATAAGACATTTTGACTTCAACACCAAGAAAACACTGCTGCAAAATTCAAATTCCAACAGCTTAAAACTCAACCGCTTCCGATCTAAACTTGAGAACAAATTATTTCTAGCACAGAGATCGACTGTAGGGGAATTTACTGGATATATCACCTTTCAGAGAAAGGATGGATCTAGAGGCTACCTGGCCCGTTACAGACTCTGTCTACCGAAATAATTGTAATCACTGTAATAGATCCCGATGATCAATTCTTCGCTCTGATACCATGTAGAAATTTGAATAATTTGCTGAATTATTCTCCGAGATTATCCTAGTCACATACTATTTGAGCTTCATACATAACACATAATCTCTTCTACGCATTAATCATCACATGCGGAAATAAAAACAACAAGCGGTATTGAAAACATTCACATGCGCACATAGAAACTCAACACATATAACACAGTATGTATACCAGGGAAAGCTTACAATTGAAAACCCCCTACTGTCCGTATATTATAATGAAGAAGAATCATGTAACAATCTCAGTACAATACTCCTCACAAGTACTCAGTACTGTCTCCAAAAGTTACACACAAACTAGCTCAGTTTTGAACAAGTCACGGGTTCAAAACTCCTCCACTGTTTGCCTGCCTCTACTGCGCAATCCAAGATGAGAGAATAGATGGAATGAATTCGAATTCCCTTGGCTTTAACTGCGCAATCCTCATTGGCAATCTCCTCCAATGATTGTGCAAATCTCATGCACACTATAGTCACAACTGATAGTAGACTCCACCCTTTCTCCTACCTCTTCCACTGGTCTTCACTGAACTGTACATGCACTGAGTTAACTGATGTGTTCTTTAGTTTATTTATGAGTTAATAATTAGTGAATTAAATAATATTTAATTTAGACCACTCATCTCTAGTGTATTAGTCAGTTTAACTAAATACAACTAGTTCAACTAAGTTAAACCGAACACAACTCCATCAACTGTCTCATCAACTCCACCAAACTCTGCCACATGAGTTCTAACTGAAGTCAAACATGCAATAGCTCAACTAACCCATAGGAAATTCAAATTTCCTTCTGCCAGTTGCATGTGCCACATCTGTAGCTCGAACTGAAGTGCTCCAAGAGGATAAGATAAAGTTTATAGTCCAAATATTATTAAGGGCTAATAATATTTGACTATTCTATTTTTAGACAGGCAGTCTAAAAATAGACTTCGACCTGTATGTCTAAAAATAGTTGTCCATCTATTTTTACCAACTTGACCAATCATCCAAGAATAGCATCCCGCAACTCCTAGACCATGCTCCATATGTCTAAAAATAGACATAGTCTAAAAATAGACTTTTCGACAAAAATCACATGTGTGGTCCCCGCCTAGTTTAGGTGATCACTCTCCAACTAGGATCAGGAAAGATGTTTCAGGAGGCTCTTCATCAAGCTATTACATTTTCACTGAAGCACATAAAATCCAAGAAGTTAGACGGCAACATGTTCTTGTATTAATCATGCATAACAGCGTTTACAAACAGTCAATCTCTGTTTAATCAATGAGAGTCAATGAGGAATTGTATAATTACAATAGGAAATCTCTCCATCTCTAATCCATACTCCCCCAATACATAATACATGCTCTCCTTTTATAATCACAAAGAGGAGAAATTAAATAGTAAATATGATCTCTCATAACAATATTGGATTGTTCCCTATTGAATTTTTCCCAACAACTTGATCAACTAGAAAATATATTTCCAACAATATTTCAACAAGAGCAAGTCGAATTTGGGTTTGCGACTGAGAAATTTGGAAGATGCCCTTAACAGTAAATCTAAGAAAATCATTCTCAAATAATCATGTGTTTCTGTCAATACAAGACGAATTTGGGCAAACCGTTCTTTGAATAAAGTTAATTTGGTCCGTTCTGGACAAAACCCATGTTCTGTATTTTCCATATTCTTCTTGATTTCCCCAGAATATCAACCGTAAAATTGTCACTTCTTATTCCAGCGAATTTCTGAGTTGGAATATTTGATGATGATTTGGAGATCAAATCTACATTCTGGAAAATATCTTGGAGGCTAAAATGGTGAGTGATGTTACAAAATATATTAATAAACCATCATTGATAAAATTATGCATAATAATCATCAATTTATTAAAAATAAAGGAGAAGAAATACTATTTATCCATAAGAGCATAAATAATTATAAAATGGATTTATATGATAAATTACATGATAAAGAAGAGTAGAAATGGATGAAATAAGTGTTAAAAAGTGGTCGTATTCGCGGCCCAATATACCCCCAAACTAAATATATTGCATGTCCTCATGCAACCGAGAACTGAATATATTGCATGTCCTCATGCAACCCGGAAACAAAACCCATGTGTTAACCAAGAAAAGAAAATTTGTTCATCCCAACTCATGAAATGGATGGAACAAATGAATTTTTCTTCAAATAATGAATATTCAATTTTAGCAATCTTGATGAAGGCGTAACAATTTTTACAGTTGACGTTCAACTATATGTATATGAAGTTGCAGAAAAATGTGACATAAGTAACAACAAACTTCATTAACCATTTTCTCAAAAATCAGATCGTTTTGATGCACGGATCATGAGATATAAACAAAATGGTTGTAGGTGATAGTGCATAATTTTTGAAATTTTATGAACTAATTTAGCGTGAAATTATCTGGGTTTGTGTATTTTAATGATACCTCTTTGTTATCCAGAAATCACAAGAATTTAGTTCATAGTTTTAAAGATATATGCAAAACAATTTCTGCACTATATACAAATGAAATTGTATGCCTTAAATGAGAAAGAAAGTGGAAAACATCCATCATGTGTAGCAATTCCCTCCCCCCAAACTGAAGAATTAGCATGTCCTCATGCGATGCTAGAAACAAAGAGAGGTGGTTGCTACAATCTGTTGAAATCTATGCTTGGTGTAAAACAACATGGAATAAGGGAGGTGTTGAGAATGAATAAGAATATCAAAGAAGATTACTGACATGGTCATAAGAAAGAAATGAAGGAAATCAACACTCCCCCAAACTGAAAGATGAGACATGTCTAAAAAAAATGGGAAGTGGTAAAGATGTGGAATAAATGATGATAAATAATGCTCAATGGATTTTCATGAAATTCTCCTAAATTCATAATAAATCAGAAAATTATGCTATTTTACCTCAAGTGTTACCTCCGAAAAAATATGGAATGACATGTAGGGACTGGCCTTTGTTGAAGTTGATGTAGGCTGAGCGAATACTGAAAGTGATGCAAAAGGTGGAAGCCATGCAAGCCTTTGTTGTTAATTGCAATAGTGTGGTCGTGCTGCGAATATAATTTTGTTGTTAGTTGCAATAGTGTGGTCGTGCTGCGAATAGAATTTCCCCCATACTTGTTGTTCTCCTGTAAACAAATCACAATTATGTATGAAATTTTCTTGAATCCACAGTTTTAGTTTGGAATGGAAACATATAAGATGCATGAAAAAATGTTCAAGCAGAAAAAATTCTGTAAAAATGTAGTATCAATATTGTGGCAAATCAGCGAAATAGAAGAGTAGCGTACTATACAGCAATTGTACAACATGGAAAGGCATACATACTTATGATATGATCAACAAATTATCGCATTACTGAAATCAATGCATATTTTGAAATCGTGAGTAGATATGGAAATGTTTATGTAATGATTCGAAAATAAGGGAAAATGACAGCTGATGTGAAAAAAGTACTTATGCGGTCATTATCCACATAAACCATTATGATCGATTTATAAATAAATTTCATGCATAAGAGGTTCCGAACAAAGGGTTTAGGAGCATACTCTCATTTGATATTAGATAAAGATATAAGAAAAGGGTTTATCATTACTATTGATTTGTGAAAAATATGACTTCAATACCATCAGCAGAGCTCTGTTGTCCACAGGTGTCTATAACCTTGACAAAGTTACTTTCTCACCCTTGGAACCATTATCCTTTATTTATGCCTAGGGAAGTGTTGTGTGATGTCATGATGGAGGCCACTGTGCTAGCTTGGGGACTAGATGAATCAAAATGCTATTAACCAGGAAGGAGTGAAAGGTTGGCAGGCTGGCTCGTGATGAGACCTCCTGTTCCAAGGACTTTTTATTTTTCTGAGTTGTCCATTGGATCATATCCCTGGTGTGGTGGCCATAATGGGAATTACACTTCACTGCTACCTTATGATCATGGTAGTATAGCTCTTGATGAGACCCCCTATCCTCCATCTGCCATATCATAGAATTGTTAGTAACCACATAGAGAGTTTTTTCTTCTTTTTTTATGTAGCACTTCCCTATTTATGTATAGAGGATGATTCAACACTCCTTAAGAGTAGGGATGGTGGAAGAAGTATGAAAATCTCAATAGAGAAAGTATGCCCTTATTCTTATTGAATAAATAAAAATCAAAGAGAGTTGTGAAGAGTTAGGGAAGAACCAACATGATAAAGATAGTCGATCATATTAGTTTTAGTGAAAATAAAGACAACAAAGTGATATAGATAGTTGTGTCATTTCCTTTTCTTATCACTACAAAATAATTTCTTAAAAATGACAATTTCTTTTGATTTTCTGATTCCAGTAACCTCTAATTTGAGTATCCTTCCATAAATTGTATGTTTGCCTTTCAAAAAGTCATGAAAAATTCAAAAAAATCCTCAAAAAGTTGTTCACAAACAAGAAAAATGCACTCAAAAAGTGTTGATCTTTTGGAAAGGAACAACAAAAACGCTCGCAACAATATCATTTCTTCCAGCGAATAAAGAAAATTCGCAGCAAGCAAAGTAAGAATGGTTCAAGAAATAAAATTTTATACAAAAAAACAAGCAAAGTAAAAGAAAACAAACTTTATGTACAGGTTTCAAGAAAAAATAATTTTTATTTTTATTTTTTATTTTTTATTTTTATTTATTTATTTACAGAATTGGTGTTGTCGAAGAATTGCCTTTTGTAACTAAAACTTGCATGGTGGGGTCCTTATTGTGCAATTGAAAATGGAACGGAAACTACAATTTGGAGGGATCAACACCTAAAACACAAAAACATAAAAGAAATTAGAGAAGAAATAACACTTTGTTAAGTTACAACAACTATGATGTTATTTCTTAAGGGAATATCAATCTGTTAATGGAAAAAAATGATCTTTTTGAAAAATGTTTTGGCAGCAGTGACATGAATCTTCAAATGGAAACCAATTCTTCATTTCTTCTTGTTACGAATCTGTTAGGTAATGAACTGGATGAAATGCCCTTGTTTCACTAAAATTTCTCTCAAGAATCGCTCGTCCATAAATTGACCTTCTTTGTTCTGCTAAGACCTGCAAAAAATGAGTATCTACCTGCAATAAAACATTAAATCATGGAGAAGGAAAGGTGCGCAGACTCTCCTAATCCAAGAATTATGCAAAAAACTATCAAGTAGTTACTCTGTAGAACAAATCCACGGAAAAAGTAAAATTAATTTATTACCTGTGGGAGAGCAGTGGCCAATCATGCTAACCAGCAGTGTTTCAATCATAACTTCTTTATTTTTCATCCGATTTGAGTGATTCCAAAGCCAAATGAGAGCTAATTCAAAGTTTTATTTCCAATATAAACAGGTTTTAAAAATTCAATGCTATGATATGTCAAATTTTCTTAGAACAACCTGCATAATAGAGTCATTTTCGATTTTCCAGCTTAGACCAACAATTGATATTTCAAGCATAAATTTTTTGTTTGATGGCGGATTGAACTGATTCAAATTAGAGATTAAAGTAGATTCATTTATTGATATCCAATAGAAACAGGTTTTAAATACAAGAATAATTGATGGGTCAAATACATTAATGAACAACCGAAAAAATAGAGTTTCAATAGTGCTGATATATGATAGGTAGTCAGTATTTTGGTCACAAATTCCTCATAAAATATCGAAATTAAGTGATTAAAATTGAGTTGTAAACTAGATTCATAGAGGAATCTCCCATAGAAGCATGTTTTAAAAATATAGTCATTTAGGGCTCCAAAAACTAACTGTCCCAACTTTGTTCAGAGCTGTCTACTAGACACCCTGTCAATGTTTTGGTTCTAAATTTTTCGTTTCAAATCAAAATTGAGTGATTCAAATTGGGTTGAAAAGTAGAGGGCTACTTAGGATAGAAACAAGTTTTAAAAATATTCACTTTTGGTCCCCCAAAACATGACTATCCCAACTGTGTTTTCAAAAATTTCATCAAGCCCATGAGCCAAACAAATATGATATTCAAGAAATTTTTCCATATTGATGATAAAAATGAATATAAGTGTTTGTAGAATTTTTATTTGCAATATAATTCATCTACATACACAAATAAATTAGAATATTTATCATCAATGTTGATTTCACAGCGTGTTGCAACAAAGAAACAACTATTTTTACAAAAATAAAAAAATGTGTTTGTTTTATTTCCTTATTTATTTTATTTTTTCCACTATCCTACTCTTCTTTGAGAATCGAATATGTTTATGTATAAGAGTATTTCCAGTGGAACCATTTTAGAAATAAGGCCTCTAATATGTACATACCCAAATTTGAAAAATGCATGTTGATAAAAATTAGGGTATGAGAAGCCAACTTCCCTTGAAAAGATGGTGCCAAAAATTGTTGAAGCATAGAGTGATGTTGCAAACAAATGATGGAGTGAAACCAATCTTCAATGTATCCCTTACTTTATTTATTTCCCATAGCCATCGTATCATGAAGTTCTTGAGCTTTTAAAATGGTTTGTTGGTGCAAACTAGAAGAAACCTCATTTTCTTTCATAACTTCTACAATTTTTGGATTTGATACATTCTGAGTCTCAGTGTAAGTTTTTTCCAATGGTACATGTGAGATAGAATGGGTGGGAATGGTGGGTGAATTTTTCAGTTCAACACTATAAGCATGTTGTACTGGTTTATTATGGTGAGGGTGTGGAATGAGTTGAGCAGGAGATTGTGTAGGGAATGGAGCCTCTTGATGATGTAGTTGATTGTGTTGAGTGGATGATTTTGATGGGCAAGCAAGATATTGTGGAAGAGCTGGAAGATGTGTTTGTGCTACAAGATGAGGGAGAGTAGTCATGCAATCATAAGATGAACCATGCCAAACTTGTAGACAAGATTGGTGGTGGTTATATTGAGATTGGCATGGCTGCCCTAACATATGAGTATTCCATAATGGATTATGCAAGTAAGAGAATGGAGAGGAAGTGTTTTGAACCATACCTATAGGCCATGATTTCCATGGTTTTGACCTTGTTGCAGCTTCCCCATCTCTTTGATATGCTACTTCCAAATTAGATAAGGAAGAGTGAGTATCTATGGGATGCTCCTTTTGGTAATGAGGGCAAAACACTTCATCAAATTCTTGATTTTTCTGAACCTGCAAAACATTCAATTGTGAATTTAGAGAGCTAATAAAATCAACTTTAAACTTTTCAAATAAAACATTGATTTCAGCTCTTATGTCTCTTGTTCTTGTAGTAAATTTGGAAAAGAAAGAAGAAACTTCTCTAGAATTCTTACCAGCCTTGGAAATTCCTCTTGAATACCTTATGCACAATTCACAAACATCATCATATGATAACTGAAAAACATCACCTTTTCCTATCAGATTTAAGGGTTCTAAAAATTCATCTTTGATTCCTTTAAGAAGGAGTGTTTTCAAGATCTCTTTTTCCAAATGCTTATGCTTTGATTTTTGAAGGTTATATCGAAATTGCTCCACATAGTCCTCCAAGCTTTCATCTTCCCCTTGTATCATACCGAAAATATCTTCATTGGATTTGCAATAGTCTTGGTACTTCTTCAAGAATATGTTCTTCATGTCCTCCCATGTTTTGATGCAGTTCCCACCTAGGCTCATGAACCATCGGAGAGCTGCTCCTTTTAGAGTAAGAGGAAACACTTTCAATCTTTGATCATTAGTACAATAATCATATTCTCTACAAAGTATTTCAAACTCAAATAAGAATGTATCTGGATCTTCATTTGTCAAACCATGAAAATTTGGTAGAGACAATGGGGGAATTATGTGCATTTGTGTTACTCCTCCTAGATCTTTGATAGGGAATTCGAAAGTTGCAATGTGAGCCATTTCTTACCATAATAGAAGATGTTCTTCATGTGTTTCTTTAAGGATCCTCCTTCCAATGTTCCTGTCAATTGGTTAGTGAAATGGGTGGTGCTTACATCACCACTCGAGTGGAATTACAAGATTTTTTTTCAAAAATTCTACCTCTAAAATTCAAAACAAAATGCAAGCATTCATTTCTACCTTAAGCTTTCACTCAATTCTGCTGCGAAGCGGACCAGTGAACAAGTATGTTCCTTGCTCGGTGCATAGGTTCTTATCTTCCGTCTTTAATACCCAATTATTCCCAAGCAGAAAAAATTAAATATGCATCACTCTTTCTAAATGGCATACACTCTCCCCGGCAACGACGCCAAAATGTTGAGGTATACAAGGTATCTTTTTAACACCTATTTATCTCACATTAATTATCAATCTAGGAACAAATTTTTATTTCAAGAGTGTACTCTATCTGAGGCTGCAATTTATCCAAGAGTAATGCTCTTCAATATGTAGTACAGTGTTTTAAATACAAGAGTAAATGGATGCTTGGAAAAGAAATCTAACTACAACAACATAAATTCAAATGCTCTGAAATCTAACTATTCACTCAGCAAACATCAATCGAGGATACAGTAGCAATAACTCATTCCTCTAGAAATTGATGCAATTGAAATCAAACTGGAACAAGACAATCAATCTGGGAATGAGGAAGCAAAAACCAATGTTCTCTATAGTTGACAGTCCTGCTTTAAAGCAATTAAAAGGAAATAGAAATTGAACTAAAGCTGCTATTGAAAGTAAACTGGGAAAACTCTTTAAAAGAAAACTCTTTGCAATTAATCAACAGAAATGAACAGCAAAGTAAATGGACAACAAATTGTAATTAAAGGAATTAAACAACGAATCCTATTTAATAAATCTGAACAACAAACTCTAATTAATGGAATCGAATAACTAATCCTATTGAAAAACAATCTCTAATGAATATCAATCAAACAGAACAACAAGTGGAATGAAACCATAATGGAAATAGAACATCGAAGCTCTATTAAGGTATTAACAAGATAAATTATATAGTGTTGAGATTCTTGTTAAATAATAAAAGAACAATAATGCGATTCGTTAATATAACACACTGATATCAAAGCAATTAAACAACAAACCGATTAACTTGCAAACTATAATAAAAGCAAATATGAACTATCTCACAACAATAATGAAAAGGTAGAGATACAAACAACGGATCGATCCACCAGGGCCGGGCCTTCAACCACCGGTGAAACGCTGCTGAGCTACTGCAGAACTAAGAAGTTAAACGACAACACGCTCTTGTATTAATCATGCATAACATCGTTTACAAACAGTCGATCTCTGTTTAATCAATGAGAGTCGATGAGGAATTGCATAATTACAACAAGAAATCTCTCCATATCTCATCCATCCTCTCCCAATACATAATACATGCTCTCCTTTTATAATCACAAAGAGGAGAAATTAAATAGTAAATATGATCTCTCATAACAATATTGGATTGTTCCTAACCAATTGATCAACAAGAAAATATATTTCCATCCATATTTTAACAAGAGCAAGTCGAATTTGGATTTGCAGCTGAGATAATTTGGAGGACGGTCGCAACAGCAAATCTGAGAAAATCGTGCTCAAAGAACCTTGCATTTCTCTCAATACATGCCGAATTTTGGCAAACCGTTCTTTGAAAAGGTTAATTTGGTCTGTTCTGGACAAAACCCATGTTCCAAATTTTCCAGATTCTTCTTCATTTGCCCAGAATCTCAACCGCAAAACTGTCACTTCTTATTCCAGCGAATTTCTGAGTTGGAATATTTGATGATGATTTGGAGATCAAATCTGCAATCTAGGAAATATATTGGAGGCTAAAATGGTGAGTTCTGTTACAAAATATATTAATAAACCATCATTGATAAAATTATGCATAATAATCATCCATTTATTAAAAATAAAGGAGAATAAATAATATTCATCCATAAGAGCATAAATCATTATAAAATGGATTTATATGATAAATTATAATAAATTACATGATAAATAAGAGTAAAAATGGATGAAATAAGTGTTAAAAAGTGGTCATTCATGGCCCAACAACCACCATAGAAGAGACAAAGGATCTCTCAAACTTTTCAGTTGATGAGCTTCATGCATCACTGGTGACACATGAACAGAGATTGGGTAGAAATGAAAACTCATCTTTGGAGCATGCCTTAAAAACCCAAATGTCCTTTGGAAGAAGAAGAGGTCAAGGCAGAGGAAGCAAGAGAGGAAGAGGAAAAATCCAAAACAGAGGAGGAAGAAACAGCCCAGCAAATGCTCTAGGAAGGGGCAACAATAAAAATCAGAACCAAGGCCAAAGCAGTAGCCAGCAAAGTGGACAACAACATGCTCATGGACAAAGGTATGACAAATCCAATGTCCAGTGTCATTATTGTAAAAAATATGGGCATTATGCAAATGAATGTAGGAAGAAGCAGAATGATATGGGTAATAGACCCAGTGCAAATTTCACTAAAGAAAATATCAGCCAAGATAAATTGTTTTTAGCATGTAATATGGCTGAGGAAAAGAGTGAAGATTTATGGTTTCTAGATTCAGGATGTAGTAACCATATGATAGGAAACGTTGTTATGTTTTCTATGTTAGATGAAAATGTGAAGTCTCAAGTCACATTGGGAACAGACAGTAAGATTTCTATCACAGGAAAAGGCATAGTAAATGTCTTGACAAAGAAGGGAGAAAAGAAGAGCATATCTGATGTATATTATGTATCAGGTATGAAATGTAATTTGTTAAGCATTGGGTAGCTCATTCAAAAGGGCTACAATGTTTTCTTTGAAGATGATGTATGCACCATCATGGATAAACCTCCAAGCAAACAATGTATTGCTGAAATAAGAATGACAAGGAATAGAATGTTCCCTCTTGGGATGAGGGTAGATTTGAAGAATGGAGAAGAAATGGCAGCAGTGACACAAGAGGCTTTCCAAAGAGAAGCAAAAGATGAGAATTGGTTATGGCACTTGAGATTTGGACATCTCAACTTTGGAGGTCTTAATTTTTTACATAGGAAAGGAATGGTAAGAGGATTGCCATTGATTGAGAAACCGGACAGCCTATGTGAAGGTTGTATCTTGGGTAAACAACATAGAGAAAGTTTTCCATCTGGAAAAAGCATAAGGGAAAAAGCACCCTTAGAAATTGTCCACTCATATTTATGTGGACCAATGCAAACTCCATCACTTGCAAGCAGCCACTATATGTTAACTTTTATTGATGATTTTACAAGAAAAACTTGGGTTTATTTTTTGAAAAATAAAAGTGAAGTGTTTGAAAAATTCTGCAATTTCAAAGCACTTGTTGAGAACCAAAGTGGGCAGCATATCAAAGTCCTTAGGACTGATAGAGGAGGTGAGTACATCTCTAAATAATTTTTGCATTTTTTCAGAGAAAATGGTATACACAATAAATTTACAGCAACGTACACTCCACAGCAAAATGGAGTTGCCGAAAGGAAAAATAAGACAATCATGGATATGGTAAGGAGTATGCTAAAGGAAAAACATTTGCCAAATGATTATTGGGCTGAAGCTGTACATTGTGTAGTGTATATTTTGAATAGATGCCCAACAAAAGAAGTGATGAATAAAGTTCCGGAAGAAGCATGGAGTGGGATAAAACAAGGAGTCACCCACATGAAAGTTTTTGGTTGTGTGGCTTATGCACACATTCCAGATCAGCTGATAAATAAGTTGGATAGCAAGGGGGAGAAATGTATTTTTATTGGATACAGTGAGGAATCCAAAGCTTACAAGTTGTATAACCCATCCACCAAGAAATTTATTGTGAGTAGAGATGTTCAGTTCATTGAAGAAGAAGCTTGGGATGGAAGCATTGAGAAAACAATGAATGTTAAAAACTGTTTGTCTCATGATGAAAATGAGGATGATATGGCTGAAATACATCCATCATTAGCACCACTACCTCCACCAACACAAGGGCAGCAAGGGACACCACAAGGTGGAGTAAGAACACCCTTGAGAAGTAATGAGAGTGCTTTTCCAAGCACACCACAAGGAGCTGATTTGAGTGCTACTTCAAGCACATGTATACCAAATGAAAGAGGAACAAGATTCAGAAATTTAAATGACATTTATGAGCAAGAGGTATCAAATGAAGGTATGAACTCTTTATTTGCTTTATATTGTCATGTCGATGATCCTATTCATTTTGAAGAAGCTATAAAAAATAGGAAATGGATAGAAGCTATGGATGAAGAAATTAATGCCATAGAAAGAAATAAGACATGGGATTTGGTTGAACTCCCAAAAGGTAAAGAAGTGATTGGTGTGAAATGGGTCTACAAGACCAAAAGCAATGCTGAAGATAAGATTGAAAGACACAAGGCCAGACTTGTTGTCAAAGGATACAAGCAGCAACATGGGAGAGATTATGAGGAAAATTTCACACTGGTTGCAAGGATGGAAATCGTGAGAGCAATGTTGTTTATTGCAGCACAAAACAAATGGAAATTTTACCAAATGGATGTGAAATCAACATTCTTAAATGGAGCGTTAATGGAAGAGGTTTATGTTGAACAACCTCTAGGCTATGAGAAGAAAGGCCAAGAGTACAAAGTTTGCAGATTGAAGAAATATCTTTATGGGCTGAAACAAGCACCAAGAGCATGGTATAGTAGGATAGATTCCTATCCACTGGAGAATGGGTTTGAAAAATGTGAGGGAGAACCCACCTTATACATCAAGGAGAAAGATGGTAAGATGTTGATTGTTGTTTTATATGTTGATGATGTGATCTTTACAGGTAATGATGATTAGCTTGTTGAAAATTTTAAAAAGGTCATGAAAGATGAATTTGAAATGACTGATATGGGCTTGTTGAAATACTTCTTAGGAATAGAAGTAGAGAAAAATGAAAATAAGATTTTTATTTCTCAAGAAAAGTATGTTAATGAAGTTTTGGAGAGATTTAACATGCAGGATTGCAAGGCAAAAATTACTCCCACAGTGATGGGATTAAAACTCAGCAAAGAGGACAACAGCAAGGATTTTGATCCTAGTTTGTACAAGAGCATAGTTGGCAGCCTCATGTATTTGACTGCAACTAGGCTGGATATTATGCATGCTGTTAGTTTAATTTCCGTATTTATGGAGAGGCTAAAGAAGCACATCGGGTAAAGGAAGAAAAAGAATTTCGAGGTATGTTGGGGGAATCAGTGCGTATGGAATTTTATATGCTATCACAGAAAGAACAAAATTAATTGGATACACTGACAGTGATTGAGCTGGAAGTGTAGATGATCGGAAAATTACTTCTAGTTATGTTTTTCACAAGGGTTCAGGAGCCATTTCATGGGCTTCTAAGAAACAACCTATTGTAGCATTATCTACAGCAGAGGTAGATTATGTGGCAGCTACAGCAGCAGCGTGTCAAGTAGTGTGGATGAGAAAAATGTTGAGGAGTTTATGTCAACAACAGGTAAAAGGCATAGTAATTTATTGTGACAATAGCTCAGCCATAGCATTGTCTAAAAAAAAAAAAAAAAAAAAAAAAAAAAAAAATTTTGTGTTTCACAAAAGAACAAAGCACATAGATGCTAAGTTTCACTACATTAGGAGTTAGTGAACAATGGAGAAATAATTTTAAAACATTGCATCCCGTGAGTAGTTTGCAAACATTCTAACCAAGCCATTGGGGTAGAAGAATTATGGATAAATAATTTTACTGCACCGCAACTTAGAGAAGTTCGGTCTCTATTCCGCACCAAGCCATTATGGCGTAAGAATTTTTAATATTTAAGACAAGGCATGGCATCACAGATAACCCAAAGAAGCTTGACTTTAAGGGGAGTGTTGAAAATATAAATTCACCCCGTAAAACCCCGTGCGTATGAAAACAAGGTATAGCAAACAAAAGGAGGTGCAAAGGAGAGAAATCTCACATATTGACCCGTGCTCAAATAGCAGCATGACAATTGTTAACAAAAATCTGTTTGGGAGTAAATGTAATCTTTCATGTAACTACTCTCAACTCTGGTCGTCCGAAAGTGATTTCCGTATAAGCGCCTCCACATACACCAATCTCACACTTTTAGGGCAGTGCGATAAAAGCAATGAGGAAATGTCTCAATTAGCACCCCTTGCATTATGTGGCGACGAATGGTATTACAATATTCGGAGTCCAGAAGACAGGGTAGAATTCTGTGAAACTTATGTCGAGGTACCAATTAATAGGAATGACCTCTCTCCGGAGGTCACTGTTAATCAGGCTTTACTGCGTAAGGGTTTTGAGATAACGTGGTCAATCGACCAGGACAGAAGTCGATATTGTGATTCTTGTTCGCACAGTGGTGGGCGTTGTGGTTATGACATTTCAGAACCAAGTTCAACATTTCTTTGCTATTGTCCCGATGGTAGCACAAAGGCAGAGATATGTCCCCACCATGGTAGGCTTTTACAAATTTGATTAGAAAGCTCAATGTTCGAATTCCTGTTGAGTGGATTTAATGATTAAGAACATATATTTTTTTTGAAGTGGATTTAATGATTAAGGGTATATATTTCTTTTTAAAAGTAAATCTCTTATTCCACAAACAATATTTAATTTTACAAAAAATTTTGGAACTTTATGTGTGTATGGGTTCCTGTTTTTGTCAATTATGTATTCTCTTACCAAACATAGTGGATCCTTGTAGTTGCTGCAGATCCTCCTTCTCACAGCCACACAGATAATGCAAAGCGGCCCACCAATACAGAAGGTAGGTATGATTTCTTCTAATTTTGTATCTTCAATTTAACGTATGAATGAATTAAATGGTCAATTACTACTATTACTACTGCGTAAAATATTAAGCTATCTCTGAGGCAAATGCCAAGCACCATGTTGTAAGTCAACCCATTATTGATTATACATTTTCTTTACTTCATATCATTTTATAATCATCCAACAAACAAGATAAAAATTAAAAATCGACTCATTTTTCTGAGTTTCCCATTTTTTATATATGGATTTTTAGTTTTGTAAGTATGTATTCTCTTACCAAAAACTGCGGATCCCTGTAGTTCCTGTATATTCTCTTTCTCTTGGCCAGACAGATAATCCAAAGCCGCCTGCCAATACAGAAGGTAAATATGATTTCTTCCAATTTAGTATCTCCTGTTTAAGGTCAGAATGAATTAAATACTCTATTACCAGTAGTATTGTCTTAGCCTAATATATAACACCATGCAGTGAGTGAATGACTGACTTTAGATTTTGTTAATTGGAATAAAAAACATTAAATCCTTTGCATTCTCTTACCAAAAACCGTGGATCCTTGTAGTTCCTGCAGATGTTCCATATGACGGCCAGATAGATAATCCAAACACGCATGCCAATACAGAATTTAAGTATGATTTCTTCCCATTTAGTATTTCCGATTTAACGTCACCATGCTCTATTACCAGAAACACCATCTTTGAATCAGGCAATCCATATGTGTTTTATTCATAAATAATTTTTTTTAATATAAATGAAAATGAAAATTAAATTAGTTTAGATTTTTTTTAATTTTAGATCTATTAAGCATAGGGAGGGATCTCTAGTAGGTGCAAACTTATTTTATTTTCTAGGTGTAAAATTTGAGTAAAAATTTGTACGTCCAAAGATTTTATTTCTTTGGGCGCCGGAGTTAAGATGGATCTAGGTTTTTAGTCATTTGCGTCCAAAAATATTGAATAATTTTAAATTTTCTTAGTTACCTCATTGTTGAGATGATAAATATCGTTAATAAATTTAATGATGAATATGATGAAATAAATGAATGCAAAGTGACAATGTAATAGTGTTTAATGATTGAAAATGTAAATAATAAGAATGCATCTAATACAAAGAGTATCCATTGTGATCAATCTCAAACTATTTTCTTTACTATTCTTATTGTCACCCTTATTAATTTTGTCATATTTTCATATGGATTATATGAAAAGGACAATTGAATCATAAACCATTTAAATATTAATAGGTTAAATTACTATAACACAAAAATCAATGTACATTGTCAATAAGTTTTTGTGTTTACATTGAAATCAATACACATTGTTAATCCAATCACTTTAAAATTAATGTACCATCATAAGTCCAATTACATCAAATTAAAAATCAACGTCTACAATGAAATCAATGCATCTAATGCAAGCAATCAAATAATATTAGAAAACAACATCTACACTGAAATAAATGCATCTAATGCAAGTAATCAAATAGGATTAGAAATCAACATCTACACTGAAATCAATGCATCTAGTGCAAGTAAGAAAATATGATTAGAAACCAACATTTACACTAAAATCAATGCATCTAGTGCAAGCAATCAAATAGGAATAGAAATCACAATCTACACACAAATCAATGCATTCAGTGCAAGCAATCAAATAGGATTAGAAATCATCTACATTGAAATCAATGCATCTAGTGCAAGTAGTCAAATATAATTAGAAATCAACATCTACACTAAAATTAATGCATCTAGTGCAAGCAATTAAATAGGATTATAAATCACTATCTACAATGAAATCAATGCATTTAGCACCAACAATCATATAGGATTATTAATCATCTACATTGAAATCAATGCATCTAGTGCACACATTTAAATATCATTAGAAATCAACATCTACACTAAAATCAATGCATCTAGTGCAAACAATCAAATAGGATTAGAAATCACCCTCTACATTGAAATCAATGCATCTAGTGCAAGAAATATTCTTCCCTCTCTCCCTCCTCCAACTCCGTCTCTCTTTCCCTCCCTCTCTCCACTCTCTCACATCCTCTCTCTTCCTTTATTTCCCATCTCTCTCTCTTTCTCTCTTCACCCTCCAACTATGTTACTAAATTTTTCCTCTCCTTTTGTCCTCCGTTCTCTCCACACTCTCATTCTTTGTCTCTTTATCTCACCCAAAAACATACACACTCTCTCTCCATCTCTCCCTTGTCACTCCCTCTCTCTCTCCATTTCTCACTCTCTATGTCTTTCTTCTTCCTTCCCTCTCTTCCCCTCCAAATCCATCTCTCTATCCCTCCCTCTCTCCTCTTATATTCCTCCCTTTACCCTCCTCTCTCTCTTTTTCTCTCCTACCCCTCTCTCTCTCTCTCTCACTCTACACTAAAATCAATGCATATAGTGAAAGAAATCAAATAGGATTAGAAATCACCATCCACACTCAAATCAATGCATTTAGTGTAAGACATGTTCTTCCCTTTCTCCCCCCTCCAACTCCATCTCTCTTTCCCTCCCTCTCTCCACTCTCTCACATCCATACTCTCTCTACTTTTCTCTCCCACCTCTCCCTCTCTCTCTCTCTTCACCCTCCAAATTTGTTACTATATCTATCTATATCTCCTTCTCCCCCGCTTCCCTCTGTCTCTCTTTATTTTTATCTTTATGTCACCCCAAACATACACACTCTCTCTCCATTTATCCCTTGTCACTCCATCTCTCTATCCACTTCTCACTCTCTATGTATTTATTCTTCCCTTCCTTTCCCCACTCCAACTTGATCTCTTTATCCCTCCCTCTCTCCTCCTCTCTCTCATCCACCCTCTCTCTCCCTTTATCTCCTACCTCCATTTCTCTTCCACCGTATCTCTCTCTCTCTCTCTCTTCCCCAATCACTTTCTTCCTCTCTCTCAAGTCCTTTATCTTGTCCTCTCTCTCTCTCTCTCTTTCTCTCTCTTTGCCATCCAATCCTCTCTATCCCTTTCTCTCCTACCTCTCTCTCTCTCTTTCCCTAACTATGTTACTATATGCTTCCTTTTATCCTTCTCTCTCCATCTTTCCCCCTTGTATGGACATCTCTCCTTCTTTCTCTCTTTATTTCACCCTAAATATACACACTCTCTATCCATCTCTTCCTTGTAACTTCCTCTCTCTCTCTCTCTCTCTCTCTCTCTCTCTCCGCTTCTCACTCTCTATGTATTTAGTCTTCCCTCCCTCTATCCGCCTCCAACTCCATCTCCCTATCCCTTCCTCTCCCATCTTCTCTCTCAAGTCGTCTCTCTCTCCCTCCCTCTCCCTCTCTCTCCCTTTCTCTCCTACCCCCTCCCCCCCTCTCTCTCTCTCCCCTCCAATCCTCTCACTATCTCCATCCATCTCTCCTCCTCTCTCCCCCCTCCATATTTATGTCTCCCTCTCCCTCTCTTACCATTCCCTACCTCTCTCACTCCTCTCCTTCTCTCTTTATCTTCATTCCTCCTCCCCCCTCTCCTTTAGTTTATCCCATCTCCGCCTCTATGTCTTTTTTCTTTCCCTCCTATATATATCTAGGTTAATATATATTAGGGTTAATAATTTTTTTTTTCATGGTATTAGTAATGATTTGGCCCATAGGATTCACTTAAATAAAAATGATTTTTTAGATGTTGGTAAATATAAAGAGGTTTATGGAGTATAAAAAGTGTTTTTATTTATTTACCATACCTCTTTTATTTACCATGACATTTGATCCATAGGCTTGGTATATAATTAGATGTTTATTTCTAATCCTATTTGATATATTTTTATATATTTATCATGCCTATTTATACCTATTTTATAATTATTTAGTTACAATACCTCTTTTATAAATATGGTATTCAGCCCATGGTATTTGGCTCATGGTATTAATAATCATTTTTCCCATGGTATTGCTGAGTATGTGTTATATTCTTTCCACAATTAGTCACGATTGGGATCATAGGGGCCGATACTCCTCCCCTATACTTGGCGCCAGTACGTTGCCCCGGAAAAACAATTTTGGACCTTATTTTCCTGGGTGGACCCACCTATGGTTTTGTGCATGGGTTTGCACATGGTTTTGGGGCATGATGGTTTTCTACTTCCTCGGAATTTTGGAGATCCCATTCAACTATGGATATGTTCTAATCTAGGGTTAATGGATTGGGGTTTATGAATGCTTCAACATGTATATATATGTGTTATAACACTAAAAGGAATATAATGAAAAATCAAGCTGGTCATCCCGATTTTGGATCTAGGGGAATATCTCTGTGTTTATCTGTTTTATGTTTTATGCTCTCGCTACTGTTTATTTTTTGTTTTCAAGATCCGTTTGTAGATAATTTCTGTACAGAGTTAAAACCTACATTTGGTATCAGAGTAGTTTCGGCTTCAAGTGGACGCCTTTACTGCTGAGGGGTTTTTTTCTCAGGCCTGAGGTAGACCCCCGTTCAAAGGGGAGATCTGCGGGATCGATTCTTGCGGTGAAAGAAGATGGCGAGCAGTGGGAAGATAGAGATCGAGAAGTTTAATGGTCAGAGTTTTGAGTTGTGGAAGCTCAAGATGGAGGATCTGCTGGTGGATAAAGATCAGTGGATCGTGGTAGATCCAGGTACTAAACCAACCGCAATGTCAGATGAAGACTGGAAGAAACTGGATCAGAAGGCTAAGAGCATAATACGATTGTGTGTCTCAGATTTAGTATTTTTGAATGTATCTGGGGAAGCTACGACAAAGACCTTGTGGGACAAGCTAGGGAATTTGTACCAATCTAAGTCTATGGTGAATAAATTGTTCCTGAGGAAAAAGCTATATAACCTGAGGATGAAGGATGGAGACTTGGTGACAGAGCATCTGAATGCCTTCAATACTGTGGTAAGTCAGCTGTCATCTGTTGATATTAAAATCTCAGATGAAGATAAGTGCATCAGTTTGTTGTGTTCTCTACCAGACTCGTGGGATAGTATGGTTATTGCAATAGGTAGCAATACAACTACCTTGAATTTTGATGACATTGTCTCAACCTTGCTGTCGGAGGAAATGAGACGGAGAAATATGGAGGGTTAGAATGGAGATGCCTTATCTGTATGAGGAAGGTCCCAGAACAGAAACAAGAATAAGGTTTCGAGTGGGAGATCTAAATCTAGAGGGAGATCTAAATCTCCTGGAAAGTTTGTAAAGGTGTGCTGGAAATGCGGAAAGGAAGGGCACTACAAAAAGGACTGCAGATCTAAAGCTCCCGAGAAAGGAAAGGGATCTGATGATGCTCCTTCTGCAGAGGCAAAAACCACCTCGGATGAAGGTGGGGATGTGTATTTGGCTTCTTCTTCAAATACACACGTAGATCATGAGTCATGGTTGATTGACTCAGGTGCATCCTTTCACTTCACTCCCCATAGGGAGTGGTTTTGCGAGTATGAGAAATACGATGGAGGTGATGTATTCTTAGGTGATGATAGGAAGGCCAAAATCGTCGGACATGGAAAATTCAACCTAAAGATGCAAGGTGAAAGGATTAGAACACTTCCTGGTGTTCTGCACATTCCTGCATTGGCCAGAAATCTGATTTCTGTAAGCAAGATGGATGATGAAAGTGTAAAAACAAAGGTTCGAGAAAGCATACCTATAAGATGGTTTGGGGGAGCACTCAGAATAATTTTTGGGAGTCTGGGATCAGAACTCAGACAAGCTTATTGTGGCAACACCTCATCGATGGGTGCAATGATTTGTGGTTCCTGAAAGTGGGACGGAAAGCCTAGCTGTCTCTGGAGAAAAGAACATGCTATGGCATCAAAGGCTTGGACATATTGGAGAGAAGGGCCTTCGGATACTGCATAGAGATGGTATGGTAGAAGGTATGTCTAATTGTTCTCTGGATTTCTATTTCTGTGAACATTGTGTATATGGGAAGCAGAATCGTGTGAGTTTTCCTTCTGGTGCTAAGAGGGCAAACAAGATATTAGAACTTGTGCACAGTGATTTGTTTGGGCCTGTGTCAGTTCCATCACTGGGAAAGTCTGTGTACTATGTTTCATTCATAGATGACTTCTCAAGGAATACATGGATATATTTCTTGAGGAAGAAATCTGAAGTCTTTGACAAATTTAAAGAACTTAAGGCTCTGGTGGAAAACCAGACAGAGAAGAAGATAAAGGCGTTGAGGACAAATAATGGTGGGGAGTTCTGCAAGAAGGAATTTGAAGAGTTCTGTAAGAAGTGTGGTATAGCACGGTAGAAGACTACTCCATACACACCTCAACAAAATGGTGTTGCAGAAAGAATGAACATAACGCTGATGGAAAAAGCAAGAAGCATGCTCAGTGGTACCGGGTTAGGACAAGAATTCTGGGCAGAGGCAGTGGAGACTGCATGTTACTTAGTTAACAGATCACCTTCATCAGCGTTGGAGGATAAGACTCCACATGAGGTATGGACTGGTAAGAAACCCTCTCTTTCACATCTAAGGGTATTTGGGTGTGATGCATATGTACATGTTCCAAAGGAGAAAAGGACCAAGTTGGATAATAAATCTGAAAGGTGCATCTTTATTGGGTATAAGGATGGTTTAAAGGGTTACAAGTTTTGGAACCCAGAAACAAGGAAGGTTGTGTACAACCGAGATGTGGTGTTTAGAGAAGTGAAAGATGTTGTTAAACATGAAGTCCTACCAAAGGAACCTGAGAAGATAGAGTTTGAGCTAAAAGAGGATGAATCAGACTCTACAACAGAAGAAGACTCAGAAGATGAAGAGCCACAAACTCCAGCTTTAAGAAGATCAGTTCGGGAAAGAAGGCAACCAGAAAGGTATAGTCCATCTGCTTTCTGTTCAGGTTTTGCCTTAACTATAACTGATGATGAACCCAGAACTGTCAGGGAGGCAGTAGATTCAGAGGATGCAAAACTCTGGAAGGAGGCCATGGCTGATGAAATGGCATCCTTGCACAAAAACGATGCATGGGATCTGGTGGAGTTGCCGGCTGGAAGGAAGCCCATTGGGAGCAAATGGGTGTTTAAGAAGAAGATGAAGGTAGAAGGCAAGGTGGAGAAATACAAAGCTCGGTTGGTAGCGAAAGGTTATTCCCAGGTGCCGGGAATTGATTTTGGTGATATTTTTTCTCTTGTTGCCAAAGTTACTTCTATTAGATTACTTTTATCTGTTGCTGCTGCATTTGATTTTGAGGTAGAACAGATGGATGTGAAGACAACATTTCTTCACGGGGATCTGGAAGAGGAGATCTACATGAAACAACCTAAAGGCTTTATGGTGAAGGGGAAGAAAGAACTGGTATGTAGGTTAAAGAAGTCTCTGTATGGGTTAAAATAGTCACCAAGGATGTGGTATCAGAAATTTGATACCTATATACCGAGACTTGACTTCACCAGAAGCAAGGAGGATCACCGTGTTTATTTTAAATTAATTGGTGATCGTGTTATTTATTTGGTCTTGTATGTGGATGATATGTTGTTGATTGGAAATGACAAAGAAATTATCCAAGATTTGAAGACCCAACTCTTCTCCAAATTCGACATGAAGGATCTTGGTGCTGCAAACTATATTTTGGGCATGGAAATTAAGAGAGATCAGGCAAAGAGGAAGCTCTGGTTAAACCAGAGGAAGTATGTCGAGACTATATTGGAGAGGTTCAATATGCAGGATAGTAAACCGGTGAGTGTTCCTATTCCTGTAGGTGCAAAGCTGTATGTTGAATAGTGTCCCAAGACACAAGAAGAAGAGGAGGATATGTCCCGTGTTCCATATGCAAGTGTAGTGGGTAGCCTGATGTATGCAATGGTCTGTACTAGACCAGACATTGCACATGCATTGGGAGTATTGAGCAGGTTTATGTCAAACCCAGGGAAGGAGCATTGGACAACAGTGAAGCGGGTTTTCAGATATTTACGTGGCACTAGTGATTATGGCTTGTGCTATCAGGGAAGACCAGGATTGGAAAGAATGTTGGACATTCGTGGTTTTGTTGATGCAGACTGGGCTGGAGATCTGGACCAAAGAAGATCTACAAGTGGGTATGTGTTTAGCCTATTTGGAGGTGCAGTCAGTTGGATGAGTAAAAGACAGTCTGTAGTGGCGCTTTCAACTACAGAGGCAGAATACATAGCAGCCACTCATGCAAGCAAAGAAGTAGTTTGGTTGCAAAGATTGTGTTCAAGTATGGGGTTGGTACAACAAGCTATAAGGATAGACTGTGATAGCCAAAGTGCAATTTTCTTGGCTAAGAACCCTGCTTATCATTCAAAGACAAAGCACATTAATGTTCAATATCACTTTGTTAGAGATATGGTTGAGGCTAAAAGGGTGTTGCTGGTAAAGGTGGACACTTTGAAGAATGTTGCAGATGCATTGACGAAGTCTGTGAGCACTCAGAAGTTCTCTTGGTGTAGAGAAACAATGGGTGTTGAAGAATTGGCCCAATGACTAAGCTCTCCTGTGGCCCCCTATGGAAAGAAAAAAGAAAGTGGGAGAATGTTGGGTATGTGTTATATTCTTTCCACGACTAGCCCCCTGTGCTATACGTTGCACCGGGCGCAGTAGGGGGGTCACAGGGGCGGTGGCAGCCCCCCTTGTCGGGGTCCGGGGCAACGCCCCGGCAAAATTTTTTTTGGTATGCGGTCCCACTCATAGGTGGACCCACCCATGTTTTGTGCATGAGTTTGCACATGGTTTTGGGGTACGATGGTTTTCGACCCCCGGTATTTTGTAGATCCGGTCAAGGGAACTACGGTTATGTTCTAATCCAGGGTTAATGGATTGGGGTTTATGTATGCTTCGCCATGTATATATATGTGTTGTAACACTAAAAGGAATATAATGAAAAATCAAGCTGGTCGTCCCGATTTGGGATCCAGGGGAAAATCTCTGTGTTTATCTGTTTTATGTTTTATGCTCTCGCTATTGTTTATTTTCTGTTTTAAGATTTGTTTGTAGATAATTTTTTGCATATGGTTAAAACCTACAAGTATTTGGCATGTAGGTTTCACATAAATAAAACCTTTGTTTTGAGTTTTTGTAAATATAAAGAGGTTTATGGAGTAAGTATAAAAAGATGTTTTATTTATTTACCATACATCTATTTTATATATATTTTTGTTTATTACTATACCTAAAAATGTTAAATGTTAAACATTACTTTTATGTTTACATGTTTAAGTGTTCAACTCTGTTTTACGCATATTATTTAAAAATTGTTTTTATTGTTTTTTTAGGATATGACATACTTACACATCAGAGTCATATTGGGGTGTAGAAGAATGCTCTAGGCACAAAAATTATTATTTGAAAATTGTTTTTGATTTTATCAATTGAATGATTGGAATCTTTCATAATAGGTTTTACTTGTCATTATTTTTATGGTTTAAAAGTAAATTATTTTCTTGTTATTTTTTTTTTGTTTTAAAATGAAATTTTTTTTTATTTTATCAATTGAATTATTGGAAATTTTCTTAATAATTTTTACTTCTCTTTATTTTTATGATTTTGTTTTTTATATATCATGGAAATTAAATAGATGTTGTTAATATTTTTTCCCATATCATTATAGATTCTTTTTTATACAATAGAATCTTATAGTTATGAAGCTCATGCATGCATGAACAATTAGTCATTGAATTACATCTCAGTAGTGGGAATTGAAAATCCAAAACTTTGTTCATGATGAATCATTTTGCTACTTACAAAGCAAAAACAATTCCAAGAAAAATCAACTCTAGTTGTACTTAACAATCTTGATATTTACCAAAGGTACTTAACAATCTTTCATGGCTTCACTTAATATGAAGATATGATTATAGCCAGTAGGTATCAAAATTGATTTAATCATTAAACCTAGAATTAATAATGCAAAATAGTCTTATAAATTTTATTTCTTTATAGCCAATAAGTATGAAAATTTATTCAATCATTAATCCTATAATTATTAGCACAAAATATTTTTATAAATTATATTTCTTTATATATAATTGTGTTGCTAGAGATTTTAAATAATTGTTGGTTTTTTTTTTTTAATTGGACATTGTAGTGATCTCCATAAAATAATGCTATATTTTACTTGTCTTTAAAATTTTCATTGAAATTGTTTCAACAATTGGGCTATTTATCTTACAAAAATCCTTAATAAACATTGTATTTCAGTAATGGTGTCCAGGAAATTAAAGAGTAAGTTGTTGTATTAAATTCCCTACATATAATTTCTATATAGATTGTAACACTAGTAAATTAGCATTGAACCACTGCCATCTATATAGATCCGTTAAAATTTGTAAACTTGACACAATAGAAAGTGTAGCCTGTGAAATATACATGAAATGTTAAACTATCAATTTTTTTCTTTTTTTCTTTTTCTGTAAGTTCAAAAGCATTTGTATTACTCTCTCATAAAGAAACCTACATCATATTTTCATAATTTATACTTACTCCCTTGCCACTTGAAAACTAAAACGAATAGCAAAATCATATAACTTATACTCATCTAACCAAATATAAATTCTATGATAAAACCAAAAACATCAACACTTAAAAAATTGCAACAAGCTATCAATACTTAAGATTTAAAAAAAAAATATCTAAACAAAGAAACCACTTCAATGATATCAAATATATTATCTTTTCATTATTTATCTTCCACTTGAAAGAAATAACTCTGGATCTTTAAAACTTTTGGCTAGAATTATCACCCTCTATATCAACTTCCTCGTCTGCTTCTGAACTTCATCAATGCACAAGACTATGTCATACGACTTTAAAAACTATTCCAAATTATTCAATCTCCAATAAAATTTATTTTCAATTTCCATATAATTTTTAATTTTAACTTCTCACTATCAAAAAAGCAAATATGAAAATAACTTTTCAAATTGAAAACATAACCCATTCATTCGAATTTGATCGTGATTACCAATATTCTTGAACCTCACAATGTATATGTGATTCCCGATGCGTCAATTACGGAAAATCAGTCTATCATTCTGGGTTTCCCGTTTTCTGTATGGGTTCCCATTTTGTCGAGGATGTATTCTCTTAAGAAAAACTGTGCATCCCTGTATTTGCTGCATATGCTTCTTCTGACGGTCAGAGATATAATCCAAATCCGCCCACCAATACACAAAGGTAAACATGATTTCTTACGAAAAACTGTGCATCTATGAATTTTCTGCATATGCTCCTTCTGACGGTCAGATAGATAATCCAAATGCGCCCACCAATACACACATCGACTCCAACCAATACACTGTAAACATATATAGTATCAGAGATCCTTTTATAATTTTTTGACTTAAACTTGTTGGAATTTATGAGAATTCTAGAACAATACAAAGAGAGTAATACTCTCCTTCAAACACAGAGAAATTAAAAAAAATTGCTTCACTGGTAGACAGAGTTTGCACACACTTAAAATTCTATTTCATTAATAAACAAAACTGTTACAAAAAACTTTGTCTTCTCCTCCTGGATGACCTTACACTTGACTGCTTCTGAAACGCAGTTTTCTATTCTCTACAAAAATGCACACCTGTAAGCTGTTAAGCAAAACTCTAATTCACTATTTCACAGGTTGCCTCCGGGCACACTCCTCTTTGTTCTAACACACTACTGTGTATTCGCGCACTGCTGTGCAATCAACTCTATTACATTTAGCCTTCGAGCTTCTCTATTACATTTAGCCTTCGGGCTTTTATATGTGACCCGCACATATGTTAAAACCAAAAATCTAACATAAAATTAAAACTATTGTATAGCCTTCTGGGCCCCACAAAAACATTAGCGCATATGTTATATGTTAAAACATAAAACTTCCAAAGGTTTAAAACCTTTATCACGTGGTGTTTTAATTCATAAAACAAAACAAATCTTATAAAATACTTTGCCATATAAAACTGTTAAACCATAGTTTTAATAAACCATAGTTCGGACTTCAAAACGATTAAACCGAATTGCAACAAAAATTCGCATTACAAAAATTGAGGATGATGTCGGCCCAGTTTGTGATGTGAAAACTCTATCAACCGGCATTTATAATCTTTTGGGTCCGAAAATGGGCTTTGCGTACGGGCCCAAAAAAAACCTGAAAACTTTATGTACTCCAGCTTATTAAAAACTTTGGGTCCGGAATTGAGGTTCGCGGACCGGCTCCAAAATAACGCGATCCAATAAGATCGCTCCAAGTGTATTGATGATTTGGCGTGTGGGTCCGGCGGCTGCAAACGTAAGTGGGGACTTCATTGCTGACGTGCCCTCCTCGTTCAAAAAACTTTTCCGCGCATTAAAACAAAAACATTGGTCGCCATGTTGTATCAAAACAGAAAGATAAGGATTTTTAAGGCCCGAGTGATCCATTCGTCAAAATGGAAAGCCCATGGTACAAAGATTAAACCACGAAAAATAAAAATGGAAAGCGGCTGTTGCTCCAGTCAAAACAAAACGACTTCCTTACAACCTTTGAAATTATGATTAACTTGCACAGTTGGTTACAGTTCAAAATTGACCCTTCATGATGCTCTTGTGTCCTCTGCGCAGGCTTTGCAGATGGATTTATAATTTCAACAAAATGAAATCTTGATTTGTGTTATTTAAATTAATTGTTTGATTTTTTTATTATATATATAAATTCAATATACTAAAACTAATAAATTTTATTATAGACAAATTAAATGCTAAAAGTAAATCACAAAATTAAAAAAATATCCCATTAAAGAAAACTAGTACAAACTAGTTTAGTATCTCTTTATCTTTGAACATGAATTAAATGCCCTTTACCGTGAATATCGGTATCTATCTCCACCGCCGGAGAGATTGTTGTGCGTAAACAACTGGATGTGCATGAGAGCCATTCTAGTCGATTGTACTTTCCTGAGTGGGCTTTCAAGATGCTTGAGAGCGAGGAGTTAGGGATGAGATTGGGAGGAGGAAGAGAAGGGGAAATTCAAGGGGAAGATGAAGAGAGGGCGAGGACATTGACTAAAGTTGGATTATGGTGCATTCAATACAACTCTAGAGATCGTCCATGTATGAGCAGAGTAGTACAAATGTTGGAAGGAAATGGAGATGATGTGAGCAATCCGCCATTGCCTTTCAATTTTTCTGCTACACCTGAAGATCCTCTACCACCTTCCACTGAAAGATCTTGTTCAATGTCGATAACAGATTAGGGTTTATCGTAGAGGAGAGTTCATGCTTCTAGTTATATTGTATTTTGTTATCCATTAATGCCTGAGCATTTGCCTTCTGAAAGGATCGCATTGTTCGATTTGTGTGCCAGATGTATGCATCACAATGTCCCTCCAATTTTATTCTTAGATGCCATGCATCTTGTGACATTTTGGTTGTTAAAGTATTTTAACATTAACTCATTTTTTATATTGATATTTTTGATTAATTTAATGTAATTAAATAACAATTTAAAAAATTATAAGTAAGTGATGGGAGAAAAGCTCTCCTCTATTATGTATGTTGGGAGATTTGGTGCAATAGCAATTACATGCCATTCAATGAGGGGCTGCTGGATATCTTTAGAATGTACACGAAAGTTTGGGAATGGCTACATATTAATCCTGCCCCGGATAAGGTGTATAAGGATCTGTCCTACATGATCAGACCTCACTGTATCCATTTACCGGCCTTATTCTTCGATGGAGCTCAACAGGAAGGCGTTTGTGGCTGCGAGGCTTGGATCAAAATGGAGGGAGGGGAATGCTACCATATCATATGGAATGGGGGCCCAGGAAAAAACAATAAAGCAGAGATCATGGAATTATGGAGCGGGCTATTAGTGGCTCAAATTTTGATGATTCCTAGCATTAATATCTACGGGGATTCCCAGATTTTTATCGAAGGAATTTCGGGCAGGGCATCCTTCAGATGTACTAATCTCTCTGGATGGGTTGAACGCATCCAATGCATCCTTGCACTCTTTCAGAGAGCTCCTCTCCATCATATATACAGAGATCTAAACAGGAGGGCAGATAGACTATCTAAATTGGGGCTGGAACAAGCTTTTGGCTTTATCACAGTCATTCATATCAGTGAAAACAGGGAGAGGGCTCCCTTCAGAATCACTTTGTAGGACCAATATGTGGGGTTGCTGTACTTTACCTTGCTCCGTTTTTTGTTTTACAGGTACTCTTGACAAGTTCTGTATGCATCAAAGGCACATTTTCCTTCTGGAACAACTGATGGGTGATTTTATTAGAAGCAATAATACTAGATCTACTCCACTAGCCGGGACATTTTCTAGAGGTATCATAAGCTGGTTTCTAGGGTTTATACAATTTAAGGAAGTCCCTTATGATGGACACATGGGTTAGATGTTGTCATGGGTCATTGATCAATATGAAAATGACCCTGTATTTACTATTTTGGAAGCTACAGAGGGTTCTCTTTTTGGAACAAGTGAGCCAGCTATATTTTTCTTCAATGCCTCTGTTATGGTAATTTTTTGATATATGAGACAGATATCTTTGCCCACAGTAATGGTGTTACAGTATTATGTAGTCGGATCACAGATTCTTTGGATAACATGGTTATTTGGAGCTCTATACAAGTCGGATACTCTCTGTACTTCCTCTAGAGCTCTATACAAGTCAGATACTCTCTGTCCTTCCTCTTAATGGGACCACTTCCATCTGATACCTGGGCATTTTGGGATGCCTCTCTGTATTTAAATGCTCTTTTGGATCTTTCTTTGGGCGTATAACAAGGCCCTGTTGATGGGTATAATTTTTGGTACAAGCAAGCCTGCCCATCTTTTTGAACCTGGATAGATGTAGAATGGCTTAATTATTGGGCCCAAGTTGAACATAAACTTACTATTGAATCTGGCATGGATATGGTTGTGGCTTTATATATTGAAAACAAGTGTGCCTGATCACACAAATAGGATGCTAAAGTGGGTTTTTAATTGGGATCAAGCGAGTCTGTTCATAAATGGGAGCTTCCTACAGTGGGTCATTTAATTTTGCAAAATATGAAGCTGAATCTTCTTTCGAGCATGGGATATGTCCTCTTCCCTGTTCCAGTCATTGGAGTATCTTACTATGCTTGACAGCACACGGCAGCTTTTTGGAACCAATGGTCGATTGGATCTCTATTTTTTTCTTGTCTTTTCCAATTGGGGTATTTTCACTATCTTTTAGATGGTTTGGGCATACTTGGATGTATCTCAGTTTCTCTATTTTTACATAAGGAACATTTGGACTTTTATCAAGCCCTATATTCCTGTAAGTGATATGGGAACATTATCTTAGTCTAGCATGGGTCTCCCTTATTGGAAAATTGGGACCCTAGCTATCAGATGGGTATGTAATGACTTATGGATTGTTTTCTCATTATTAATATAAACAAAACAGCGTTTTTTCTCTTGTGAAATATATATATATATATATATATATTATATTTATATTATTAAAATTGATTATAATGTAATAAAAATAAAATATATTAAACAAATGTATTTTCTTTTTTAAACGCCTATTAAAATAAAAGTAAGTGTTGTTTTCTTTCAAATGGGTAGTTTTTAAGCTAGTTTACAAATAATATCATAAAAGGAAGTTGTAGTTTTAAAAACTCAGAATAATTTAGAAATTTGGGTAAAATTATAAAAATTTTAGGCAAAGATTTTTGAAAATCTCGGTTCAGTATTTTGGGTGTCCTAAAGGTTTTTGATGGTGCTGAATCCATTTCCACCATCAAAAATGCAATTCAAACACTCTAACTATCTGATTTTTTGAATTTTTTTTAACCGGATTCCGATAAAAACTGTCGTCTAGGGTATAGAATCACTTGAGGTGCAAATCTTTTTTTTTAGTCTAAAACTTGAGGAAAGGTTTGCACCTCGAGGTATTTGATCCCTCTCAGGGCATGATAGATGAGTTGTTAGATGGATCTAAGCTAGTTCCAGTTGCGGGAAACAATGTCACATTTTAAGATTATCATTATTATGTATATGTTTGAGATTAACTTCAAAATTCACATTATGATTTCTTTGCATGGCATGAGCATTCCATTCTTTTATTTAATTTAGTATGTGTTGCTTTCCTTGAATGATTTGTAAGTCTCTATTTGAATGCTTTGAGTTGTTTGTGTGTTTATGTGTTTGGATTTGGATTGTAATGTTTGTGAATGTTAAAGTTTTTGTGTTATATTTTTATGTGTATATGTAATTGTCTATTAGTGATTAGTTCGTGATGAAGAAGGGAGATCATCTTATCAATAGTTTGCAAGTAGTTGGTGTTGAAGAAGGGAGATAATATTATCAATAGTTTGCAAGAGGACTAATATTGCACATATATTTCATTTAATTTTGGTATCATATGTAGAAACTTATTAATACCTCGATGTATTACCGGATTCTACTGATCTAACAATATTTATCTTCTTGCTAAATACAGAATCCTTCCATTATTCATCTTGCGGAAATTAAAACTCAATTGCAAACACATGTGAAGAAAATAAATCGCACATAAACACAGTTGTTTAACGGGAAAGCTTAAAGCTAAAAACCCCAACTATCATATATTATGTATATCAATGGATCATGTAATAATCTCATACAAAGCTTAGTACATCAAGCTCTCAGTAAAATCAACAATCATTACACACTGTCATGCAGAAATTTGCGTCTCGCACCACTGTTCCAGTGTATCATTGAAGACCATGCGATAATTATCACCATAAGCAAAGATTTATTGAAGACCATACATAAAGCTCCGTAAGCAACACATGGCATCAAAAAACCGTTTATATTGCATAGTTTTAAATCCTTAAATGTCATGCATTTTGAATGCGTATGGCGCGATCATGGGTTTGAAAGGATCGAAGATTGAGATAGAACGAGCAATTTGATGTATGTGAAAGGTATTAAATAGACGGAATGGTAAGTTATAATGTGGTTATAACTTATGTTAAGAGTTGAGTTAAATACGTAAATATTGGTGAGATTAATGCTGGGGTTGGATGGATGCATCCAATTTCCAGCAAAGGTGTATTGTAATAAATGAGGGTCCAAGATATATATGTTGACAATTTTCTTTTAAATCAAAGTCGAATTCGTAGATTCAATATTCATGTTTAGAGTTTATAATAAGGGTCCTTTCAAAGTTTATGAAAGATTTAAGTTTTGGTTAAGGGTAAATATCTTTTCATAAAAGATATAATGAAACGGGAATAGATTTTGGATTAAGAGGCTGTCATTAAATTTGACAATGTAAAATTTCTGGGTTTAATGAGAAAGGCATTTTAATGTGCATAATGGTGTTATAAAGCATCTAAGGTCGCGCCGACCTCCTATTCGGATTCCTCCTTCTTTTGTTGCCTGCTTTCTGCGATTTCTCGTTTCCATGTTGTATTAGTAAATGGAGTGGTGTTCACCCCACCATGAAAAAAATATAGAAAATATTGGACCCCATTCATCTAATATTGAAACAAAATAAAAATAAAAACTTACCAAACAATCAAAGACACAACTTTGGTGAGTGTCCTGACCTCCTTGCATAGTCTGGCCATGCCTTTGCACTTCGACTCCCAAATTCCAAAAGAAAACAAAATTAAAAAATTAAAACTAAAACACTTTTAATATCATCCCTTAGCACCTCCTTGGCAACTACGCTAAAAATGTTATCAATTGAGTCAAATTATACATGTATAATTTTCCAATATAAATTGTCAACCCAAGAAGGTAAACTGGTGAGATGCAGTGCACAGTATATGCAGGTTGATTACTACAAGTGTTAATTAACTATACAAATAACAACTAACGCTTCTTTCCCATGTCAATAATATCGCAGAAAAGGCTATGGTGTGGTATAAATCATCCCTCTATAGCACTTAAGATTGTTGATATTGACCGTGAAAAGATAAAGATCAAACAACAATCAAAAACTCATGATGCTTTCCTATATCAGTACTATTGCAACAATGGTTATGGAGTGGCATATATCATCCCTCTATAACACTTGTGTTTGCTGATACTGATGCAGGAAAGATAAAAGAAATCAATCCCAATCAAGAATCAAACTTAAAAGCATGAATCCAAGCATTAGCCAAATGAAAAGAGCTCTTCAACATAAAATATTAATTCACTTAACCAATATACAGTTTGATGTAGGAAATACAGAAAGAAACACTAGCTCTTACTGGAAATTATTAATGCATAATTAAAACAAAAATAAACACACACTCTGTTTTAGGAGTTGTGAGCGAAGGGGGGCCTCCTTCACTCACAACTCCTTCAAAGATTAAAGAAGTTGCTAAGGAAAATAAACAGAACATAAATGATTTTATTAATCTGAAATAATAGTCGATTACAGTCTGATATCGTGCTCTATAACAACCGCTTCTCACCTAACCCCTGAACTCCTGTATAAGAAAATTACATCTGATTTTATACATTTATGGCAGCCCATATTTTCCTCGCACTTCTCAACATTTTCATTAGCTGCATGTTTCACCTTATGCAACCACCTAGAAAAAACAACTGAATTCTTCTCAAGTCTGGGAACCACCTCCCAAAAATTGTTCTTCATGGAGTTATACTCCACCATGGCATCTAACCATGCTTGTTGGGAAACAACCTCTTCAAAGGAATATGTCTTAAAATCTATCAATTATATCATGAGTGTCATATATCATGTATATGTATTTGGTGATATCCTTTATTTGCGCAAGGAGATAAGAGGTCCAACCTGCTCTTCAAATTCCTGCACCTACCTGTCAACCATCATGGTCCTCTTCCTAACCTCTCTGGAATAATTTGTGTGAGTGGGTGCCTCCACTCAGTCTTCTCCTCTCTACTCCTCCACGTGTGGCTACTCCACATCCTCCTCCTGGAATGTCCCCTTTCCTTTAAGCAAGATCTTAATTTGTGGATCTAAATAAGGCTCCTCCTTTGGAGCTAGAAGCTCCTCCTCTCATGGCATGCTCAAATCTCACTCTAAAGAGCTCCCCATGGATTTATCCTCATCAAATCTCACATGCCTGCTCACAAAATTCATCCTGAGTGAGGGAATGTACACCCAGTAAATATGAGGTGTCTCAATATAGCCCACAAAGATCCCCCTCTTTGTAGTGGGCTCTAACTTTTTCCTACTATCAATGGAGACATGACAATAGATTACAGATCCAAAAATGTGAAAGTGGGAAACATGTGACTTCCTCCCAGAGAAGGCCTCTTCAGGTGTAATCATTCCAAGAATTTTGTGAGGGCTCCTGTTCTGTAAGTAAACAGTTGTATTACAAGCTTCTTCCCACATGGATAGTGGCAATCCCTAGTCATGCAAAATTTCTCTAGAAAATCCTACAATAATTCTATTTTACCTCTATGCAACCCCATTTTGTTGTGGTTTGTGGGGTGCAATCAACTCCATTCTAATACCCTCCTTGGCACATAATTCTTTGAAGGAATTAGAGACATGTTCTCCCCCATTATCAATTCTCGGAGATTTAATTTTCTTTCTAGTCTCATTTTCAATTAATTCTTTAAATTTGAGAAACTTTGAATAAACATCATCTTTCTTATTCATGAAATAGATCCAACATTTGCAGGAAAATCATCTATGAGGATCACATAATACTTACGCTTTGCAATTGATACAATGGAGAATTTTCCACACACATCTGAGTGAAATCACTCCAAGATGGCTTCAGCTCTACTATCTTGGTCCTGGAAGGAGGATTTAACATATTTTCCAAGAGTCCATCCCTTGAAAACGTCATGTTGATCAAGGGTGCATTTTGGAATTTCAGTGGTGATCTGCTACATTATTTTCAAAGCTCCATGGTGTAGGTGTCCCATGCACTTACGCGTGAGCTATCCAACATCTCGGCCATGAAAAAGCTTTTCCTTGCTACTCAATGCAATGCATGTATCCAAAGAGCAACATGCTTTAGATATTCCTTCCCTCTACTGAACACCGCAACATATCCTCTGGCTTCAAGTACAACTACTAAAACTAGAATTTTCTTCAGACCCAGCACACACATTAAATTCTTTAGGTGAATATGGGAGCTTGACTCCCTCTTAAAGGTGATAGTGTCAATCCCTTTGGTACTATACCTTCCATCATCTCGAAGATTTATGTGTAATTATAGGTCCTTATCCTCTAAGCTACTGAAGAACTCCTTATTTCCTATCATATGAAATGAAGAACTAGAGTCTAAGTACCATACACTACCTCGTACAATACTTTTGATGCAAGAAATGAGGGTGAAATCCAACTTGAATTTTGATGTGAGAGCATCTCCTCTTGCTCTTGCTACAAGCTTCTTACTGGATTTCTTGTGTGGACACTTGGTTGCATAGTGACCATACTCATGGCAGTAAAAGAATTTAATTTTACCAAGGTATTTCTTCTTGCCATGGTTCTAGTTAGTTCTTCCTTGAGTTAAGATTTATTTCCTTTTCTAGCTAAAGAAAATTTTTCTTCCTCATCAACTCTGGATGAGACTCCATCTCTAGTGTTTCTTCTAATCTCCTCCAACACGAAGTCAGGCCAAAGTCTCTTTTAATATCGGAGCTTGTCTCTTCCATTAATTGAATCCTGGTAGTTGTGCCAGGACTTTGGAAGACCAATGGGTGCTAAGCTCATAAGTTCATATGATGTCACAATCTCTACAACTCCTCCAAGTTCATCTCTCACCTGAGCGAATCTAGATAGTTAGTGAACAATAGTTTCACTTTTATTCATTCGAATGTTCTTGAGCTTATCTTTCAACTCCAACTTCTTGGAATCACTATTGTTTTTTAATAGCCATGTGAGAGTTTTCCACATTACATAAGCAATCTCCTTTCCATGCAAATTTGAAACCACATCATCTTTGACTCCCTCTAGATAATCCTCCTGGATTTAACTATATATTTCTTCCACTGAGCCAACTGTTGTGCATCAGATGTTGTTGGTTTTAGAATATTAGTTTGTGTGTATTCTAATATTCTAATGTCATCCAACACAACTTCCATTTTGTCTTTCCAAACACAAAAAATCAATGTTCCCTCCAACAAATTTTCAAGCCTCAATCCATTGAAAGACATTGTTCTTGCATTGAAGAAATACATGCACCACATCCTCTACTATTGGAAATTTTTTAGAGAGATGATCAGGAACCTGGTTTCTATGTAGTTTTCAATGGCTCTGATACATGTAAAAATAACTTTAAATTTGCAGCTACTGATGAATCCATACTGAAATCAATAGACACAAATTTCTTATACTAAATTATGGAGAAGGAAAACTAATAATAGAAACACATCCAATCATTCAATCACAATGCTCAAATTTTTTACTCAGGAACTCAATTCAGATAAAAATTATCCTTTATTTTTATTATATCAGATGAGAACAATGATCTATTACAATTACTACTTCAATGATTGAATCTCAATCTACACTGCAATATTGGTCTCCTCCTCAATCTGCTCTGAGCAGTTCACTTAGCCAGAATTGGTCTTCCGCTTCCTCCTATTTCCTTGTGCAATTCCTGAGCAAATTAGCTCACTTGCTACATGCAAACATTGTACACTCACTAGTATACAATGATAAGCACAATTTGTCTTTTCTCTTCAACTTCACTGGGCAATTCGAATTGCATGCATGAACATGGTTATTTTTAGTAAATGAACTAGTTAACTGAGAGTGAGTTGAGTTTACAACAGTTTCACTACTCAACTAAACTCCTTGCTCACTCTATTCTAGACTAGAGCTCAATTACTCATCAAACACTAAACATAACACCACTAGATAGCTAGATCGTAGCCACCAAGTAGCACACAACTTTACTACTAGCTGACTAACTAGAATTGATTGACTCAGCTGAGTGATTTTCCCATGTCACTTTTGCCCAACTCATCCTGCTGGAATGGAAATTCCAATTTCCTCATTTAACTAAGGCACAAGTCAAATGAAATCTTTTCTTGTTGCAATTTAACACTAAATTACCTTTATGCAAAATCTATAATTATACTTTCCCATAACCCTATAAGAACTTGGGGTAGACTACTTAATTATTTTTTCTTATTACCAAGTTTACTTTTAAAATACAAGTTTATACCATCTTTTGTGGCTTAACTATTTTTTTTCTTACACTTTTAAATATATCCTTTCACATAGAGAAATCTAAAATCTTAAAATATGAAAATAAAATCATTTGATATGCATTGATTTATACATTGAAATTCTTTAACACTCTTAATTTTCATGTGCTATATATTTTTATGTTTAATAATGTATAAAATAATAGAACTGTGTTAGATTTGTGTCCATTTACCCCAAATTTATTGGGGCTTTTTACTTCAAACCGGGTTGGTTACCATGAAATAACAACTCTCATGTACTTGCTCATCTTTTACTAAGTAATGAAACCATATTATTTTAAACTTAGGTGGATTCCAGGAAATAACGAAATTATGTTACTTCCCTTAATTTTCGAAGTTACTGTGGTATAAGATCGACCCAAGTCAAAAGTAATAGGGAAGTTGTGGGAGAGTGACCCTAGAACAGGTAGAATTATACTTGAAAGTCAGAGGTTGCTAGTTTCACTTGAAAATATCAACATTCATGTTTTGTGGAAAAGTTACATGAATATTTGTCATGTTATGTGAATACTAGTGCCATGACAGATATATGAATATCAGTCGTCACATGTATGGAAAGTAATTTGTTGGGTGGTCCCCGCCACAAAGACTTGAACAAAGAATCAGTAGTACCATAATTACGATTGGACATATCAGAGAAGATGTCTGGAATTTAATTATCCCGGAACGGAAATGGAATTTAATAGATGGCAAGAGGAACCCACACCCACGATGTTGGTGCACCTTAAAAATTGGTAGGTTACAAACTCAAACATTAATGCATGGCTTTCTCTCCATTCGTTCTATATGCGACCTCACTATCTATCGCGCACAGAAATCTGTTTTCTTTTTTCCTTTCCAATGTGACTATTTTTAGTTTCAATCTTTGAAAAGCATATAATGAGTTTCATTTTTACGATGATTAAATATATTAATCATATTTGCCTAGGATTTTTCATAATTTTATAAGTTTTTTTTAATTATTTAATTATTTATTAAAGATTAAATTATAAAGTTATTTTTTTTAAAGTTTGGTAGGACTTTTTTTTTTTTTTTTTTAAATTTTTGTGAACAAAATACAACCAGATTTCACAGTTTGATGGCTTCAACTCGCTTTGAGTGAGAAACCGAGTTTGTTGGGCACCTGATGGTGTGGTATATCATCCAAAAAAATAAGGTTTTTAGTCTATCATACCAAGCGAATAGAGCCTGAATATTCACACATATACAATTTTTTCACATACTTACTAACAAATTTGCTTAACAATGGAAATGTAAATGCTAGCTGCATATAGATAAAACAAAAAACTATCAGAGTTAAGCATCATGAGACTATTCTACCTCCTCGGGTACAAAGGTCGATTCCACAGGTGTCGGATCCTGCACTAAAGTGGCGGCCTGCTTAGATGGCTTAGTGATGCACGAGAGGTGGTACTGTATGCACTCAAGGCGCCCAGCCTGCTTTCTCAACTGGAATTTGATTTTATCAAACTTGCTCCTGTAGTATGGGAAGCCTTAGGCTAAAGTTACCAAACTCATAGAGATCTGCTCCAAGGCTTTGCTAAGGATGCTCTTCATGGACTAGTAGAGATACAATGTGTGCTTGAACTGAGTCAATCTACCTCTCGTCTACCCCGGATCAGGGACAATGCCCTTCCATTCCTCTGTATCCATTTTTGTTCCTTCCTGTCGATTAATATCAACTTCCCATTTTTCTATGATTTTCTGAATTTCTTCTGCAGTGTTTTCATGATACGCCTTCCCGGCCTCCTGAATGACTTCCACCGTCGACCTCCTTCCTCTAGGCTTACTCGAGGGTAAACTAGGCTGAGCATCAACCACCTTCCCCTTATCTTTTCAGCCTTGGCCTCGAGTTGCAGGGCTCTTCAAATAGGCCATTTTTGTCATTTCCTTTGCCTGGTGGTTGTGAATGCTTTGTGTTGGAGTAGATGGCAAAAGCTTCCCACAATCTCGGTAGTGATGGCCGAGGATATTACCTATCCAAGGAAGAAAACATAAACATAATTCCATGCAATGTGCACGTCGTTGATTCCATGCAGCAAAATTGTCATGACAATGGTGCCCAGGTGGTGTATCTTGATAATTCTCCCATCCCCGTCACTCTGAGGGTCATGCACCCTTGCCAAGTAGCCTTTACGGGTAGTCCCGACACCATACTTTGCCTCTACAACCCCCTAACCCTACTGATAGCACCCACCCAGGCTAGCCTTCCTATCCCCTTCAGACCCACAACCCTCTGCTAGTATGGAAATTTTTATAAAGTTATGTAATAATATGGAAATTTTTATTTTAAGTTATGTAAGAAGATTTTTTAAACTAATTTAGAAAATAAAAATAAAAACTTAAAATAATAATAATAATAATAATAATAATAACAAAAACTTCACCAAATCATAAATAGATTTTCAAATATGGAAAATTTTACTCATACCATATTCATTCTTTACTCAAATTTATAATCTAAAAAAACATTTTATTATAAGATTGAAGTATTCCTACAAATTACTATTAAAAAAAAAATACTAAAAACATCAATTTAAAAATAAAAAATTAATATAAATGAATTTAAAAAATGAATTAAAAAAATGAAAAAATACAAATCTTTCTCAAATAAATTTTTATACTCAATAATATAAAATAATTTTACATTATTCCTAGATCGTGGTGTTGAAAATTGAGCCAAAAGGACAAGAGAATCTCACCACCTTGCCACCTCTCTTTACATTAAAGAGAGGGGATGGTGTGTGTCCATCGCACCCCATGCACTTGCAGATGCCAACAGACTTAGAATTCCATCACATTAAGATGCCACACTCCACTTCCAATGTGCATTATTTCCTTCCCTGTAGCTACCCCAAGGTGACCCCCAACCGCAGGTGGGATATTTCTAGCACAATGCTAACTTTTCTGGCTCACTATTTTAGGGAGGCCTAGGTCCCCCTGGCTTGAAACTTGCCACATCCATATTTTGAGATAATTTTGTGTCTAGAGAAAGAGAGATATTATAGGGATCGTTAGTCTAGGAATTTTATACATCTAGAGGAGTGGGGAGCTTCAAGAACCACACTTCAAATCCTGGTGGTTCAACACAGGGGTAACTCTTCCTATGTCTAATATTTACAAGTTTTCTAGCTTGATTTTCTTTGCATGGTGGAATTTTTATGGTATAACATTGTCTCCTCTCCAAGAAACTTGATTTTTGAAGCAAGAGCATGTTTAGGTACCCAAAAGCATGACCATCAAAAGTAGATATATGTTTTAATCATGAATGTGTAGATTTTATAAATATATTTTCTAAATAAATTGACAAGTTATTACAACATGCACATCAAGATGGAACATAGTTTCTACACCCTTAGCAAGCAGCTCAAATTTGTACACAATCTTACACCCTTTGTTGGAGAAAACATCTTAGATACCCACAACATTAAGTTTGCTTGTTGACAATAGATTTCGTGCCAAACTTGAAATGTGAAAAACTCCACTAATTACTTTAAACAAGGCTATACCATGATAAACTACGCCAAAATGAGAGTAATGATTGAGATATACCATGTCATTGTAATAAATTGTTCATGCATTAAAAGCCAATGTTTGTGGGAGTCATATGGAAGGAAACTCTAGACAGTACTAAACATGCATTTTTGCTAACATGGGTTACTAGAGCTATAAAAAACATATCTCCTCCATCCTACGAAGAAGGTGTTTCAAATTCCTCACTAAAACATTATTTTCCTTCTTATTCTTCTTTTTCTCTGAATCCTTCCAATCACTTCTTAAATGTTCAAGCTTGTCGTAGTTCCAACATTCTTTGTTGGGATTTCTAGGAGACTTAAGTCTCCCATGGGATTTGAACATACCTCTTTCCCTCTTCTAACCTTTCTTATTTGGTCTTCCATGAACTGCGAAGGCCTCATTAGTAGATTCAAAAGATTTATGCCTCGCCCATTTTGAGAATAAAGTAGCCACAACCTCATTAAGTATTATTGTATTTACAAGTAATATAATGACATTATTATGTTTTTCTATGAATCTGGTGAGGAACATAAAAATGTCATACAATGATAATCCTTGTTCATCTTATCTCCAAGTATGATCATCTCGGTCATAACAATATTTAATCCATTCAAGTTCTCAACTACAAAATCACCATCACTCATCCTAAAAGAAAATAACTTTTTCCACATGAAATTTTTATTATGTAGGGATTTAGCCCAATACAAACCCCCTAGATTCTTCTAAAGAGTTTCTACATTTTTTTCTTAAAATTTTTTTGATTACACTAAATGAGCCAATGATTTGTAAACAGTCGTGGATATTCCACTAGACAAATTGTTACAAGAGATACATTAAAATATATAAGAAAATTAGAAATCTACACTAGGAGAGTTTATTTCTCCTTATATTTATGAATTTGTTAATTATTGTTTATTTTGTACTCATGAAAATTATAATTATGTAGAAAGTAGAGAATAGTGAAACTCACAAACCACAATTAATACAACATATATCGTGAGAAACCCTTTCGAGAGAAAACCCAGTTGGGAGGTGAGGTTGCTTTGCTCTCTTTCTTTGCATAGAAAATGGTTGCAAGTACAAAGAAGGAAGACATGTGGCTTGTGGGTTTCTACAGTGCACAAATCATGTATGTGTTGTCTCTCCCTATCTTTCTCAGCTACTCTACTTGTTTATGGAACAAAATTCCCTCGAAAAGAATGGAACCCTTTTTCCACTTAGTGGTCTGATTAAAACAATACTCAATAGCCTACTAGTGGTTAGGTTTGACTCCTTCAACTCTTAAGTAGAGTTACAATATGGACACTTCTAGAGTCTTCATCATCATCATCACATGGAGAGCCCGTTTTCCATGAACATTGGGACCTAACATGGCATCCTCTTTAATTATGGTGGCCAAAATAAGAAGGCCAACTTATAAGTGGCATAACATTTGCATACAAACTTTGATTGAGGTGATACTTGTGTCGTTAGAAAGATCTTTGTGTGTTGAATAAGAAAAAGTGATGTGGCCCTAAAGCCGCAAAGTTTACGCCCCAAAAAATTCCATTTGATGTCTCATGATGCTCTTGGAAGGTTTTACACCTCTTTTTTCCAAATTAGGTCCCACTGGTAAAAATGGTCCCAGGGTTAAATGATTCCTCCACTTTATTCACTTTGAAAGCATCAAGATGGATGAAAAATAATATAATGATCCAATCTGAATTAGCCAAATATGTCCTAATAAGGATTCTCACCTTTATGTCCATCACTGCCCACTCTTCATCTTTCATACCAATGGGTTTGGTTCTCCGAACCCATAGATCTCGATGTGTGAGCAAATCCTCCCTCTTAAGCTTTCACAACTTCAAGTTAGTGCCCTTAAAATTCTCCATTTCTACTCCAAATGTGCTTGTGATTCCCCTATAACAAGGTTTTCATTCATGCAAGCTCCCACTGAAACCAATATTAAATTGAAAAACTTTGCCCCTAACACCTTGGATGCAAAGTGTTCATGCTCAGATGCCAATTAAAAGGAAGAAAAGGGTTGGAATACACTTCCGACACTAAGCAATGAGAAAAGCATGTGCAAAAAACTAAATAAACATAATTGTAATAATGAATACAAAAATATACTTTCATTTAAAATGGAACATGAAAAACACATATTTTTAACCATTAAATCTACTCAAATCATGTTTAATTATATTTACTATCACAACTTTCAACATTAACAAATATTTTAGTAAATATTTTATAAATCTAGTAAATTAATTAATTTACCTCATCTTTATGAGATACAATAATAAAATTTCATTTTTTTTAAAGAAACGAGTGGAAGTGGATTTAGTTTTCATATATATTAAATATATCTAACCATTGCAAGATATATAAAAACCAAATCCAATTGCATTCCTTAAGAAAACAATGAAATTATATAATTGTAACTTAAAGGATCATCTAAACAAATTACGTTAATCCACCAAATTTCCTAAACATTAGCTAATGTTGAAAGTAGTCATGGATAGAGGCAAGTCAAAAGGAACGCATACAAGTGGGAACTTGTCACATAAGTATGAAGGCCAAGGAAGGTTAAAAGGAGTAGGTGGAACTTGGAAGTATCATCGAAGGTAAGAGATTTCTGTATCTTCTGCCCATCGTCACGCCAGGGACATGAAGGTTGCATCAGAAGTCCAGTTACAAGACGACTTTCACGCGAAAATATGAACATCGATGTATGATGGAAAATGTATCCGCATATTAGTCATCACAAGCCGTTTGTCGACTTACTCCCCGCCACAGATATCAGTGGACAGATGCGAGAAGACGTACGGAGAACCCACCTAACATTGGTGCTCTTTCACCATAAAACTTAACTTTAAAAGTCAAGCGGAGTCTATTTGGCGCGTTGACTGTGCAGTCTTCTCCACTGCAATTCCATGCCGTTTATCTCACGTCCGCTCTCTGTAGTTCTACTTCTATCTCCTAATGCATTTGCAACAACCCTTTATTGTAACCCACCTCGTCTGTTAACTTGAAATCGAAACTGATTATAAGAGCAGTGAAGATCGCGACTATATCTGTTTTTCTTCTTCCCAATTCGATGCCTCTAACTGTTCATCTTTCCCTTGTTGTTGCATCTGCTCTCCTCCTCTTCCTTTCTTCCACAACTTCATGCCTCGGCAATCAATACCAGGATTATTGGAGTACTTTGGGTTCTCTCTGGACAGTTCCATGACAATTGTTAACGACAATTTGTTTGGGGGTAAATGTAATCTTTCAGGTAACTACTCTCAACTCTGGTCTCCCGGCTCTCATTTTCGTATCAGCGCCGAAACATACACCAATCTCACACTTTCAGGGCAGTGCGATCAAAGCAATGAGGGAATGCCTCAATTAACACCCCTTACGTTATGTGGCGAGGATTGGTATTACTATATTTGGAGTCCACAAGACAGGGCAGACTTCTGTGAAACTCATCTTCAGCTACCAATTAATAATAATTACATCCCTCCGAAGTTCATTAATGAAGCGTTACTGCATCAGGGTTTTGAGATAACATGGTCGGTCGACCATGACAGATCTCTATACTGTGATGCTTGTTGGAAAAGTGGCGGGCGTTGTGGTTATAACATTTCAGCACAATTTGTTTGCTATTGTCCCGATGGTAGCACAAATCCAGATATATGCCTCCCCCGCCATGGTATGTTTCCTTTCCGCCTTCTATAAATTTGATCACAAAGTTCAATGTTCAAATTCTATCAATATATAAACGTATAAATGCTCCCTTCATTCGGCCAGTTCTCTTGAAGCTGGATATAAGTGTATGGGTTTCCTTACAAAAGTGTGTATTCTCTTACCAAAAACTATGAATCCTTATGACGGCCAGACAGATAATCCAAAGCCGCCTGCCAGTATGATTTCTTCCAAAATAGTGTCTCCCATTTAATGTAAACATAAATTAAATGCTCCGTTTCCAGTACCAATATCCTGGAATCTGGCAAAGCTATTAAATGTTAGTGGCTAGTATATGATCATTACTAGATTTAAACAAATGTTCCCTTTCCAGTACCAATATCTTGGAATCTGGCAAAGCTATTGAATGTTAGGTGGATAGTATATAATCACTAGGAAAACTACTAGGAAAACTATTAAATGTTGGTGGGTAGTATATAATCACTAATAAATTTAAACAAATTTAAAGGTAATGGTGAGTATATATTGCTTACAGGCATTTAATAGTCTATAAACTAAAAAAATAATATTCGCCTATAGTTATAGGTTTCTCGTTTTGTGTAGGTTCCCATTTTGTCGAGTATGTATTCTCTTAAGAAAAACTGTGCATCCCTGTATTTGCTGCATATGCTCCTTCTGACGGTCAGATAGATAATCCAAATCCGCCCACCAATACACAAAGGTAAACATGATTTCTTACGAAAAAACTGTGCATCCCTGTATTTTCTGCATAGCTCCTTCTGACCAATCAAACCTGTGATTTTAATAAATTACTGTCAAATTATAGACAAATTAAATCCTAAAAATAAATCACAAAATTTTCAAAAAAATCCCAATAAAGAAAACTAATTTAGTCTCTTAATCTCTGAACATGAATTAAATGCTCTTTTACCATGAATACCGTTTGAATCTGGCATGGTATATGTGTTTCCCAAGTATGCAAAAACAGTCGATTGTTTCTGTTCCTCACATTAATAGTTTTGCTACGTTGCAGGTCGGAAAAAAAGGTCCGCCATTGTAATAGTAATAGGTAAATCTGATTTCTTCCTGTTATTTAATTGTTTCCATTAATATATTCATCGCGGTTTGACGATGTTCACATTGATTTCAATTGCTTCGTTTCACCCCAGGTTGCTCCTTTGGAGGAGTTGCGCTCATAGCAACAGCAATACTGTTTTTAAGGTTTTATGTTAAGAGAGTAAGACAAAGTCCTCCTCCTCGCAGCCGTATTTCAGAGGTTGAGACATTCCTAAGGGAATACGCTTATGAAATGCCAACCAGATACTCACAATCTGACCTCAAGAAGATAACAAACAACTTTGCAGAAAAGTTGGGCGAAGGGGGTTATGGTGTGGTGTTTAAAGGAAAGCTTCGGAATGGTGCTCTAGTGGCGGTCAAACTTCTTGATCGGCATAGACACAGTGAGAGTCAATTCATGAATGAAGTGGCCACCATTGGACGGGTCCATCACGTCAATTTGGTTCGTTTGTTGGGGTATTGTTTTGAAAGCCCCATAAGCGCACTGGTATATGAGTACATGGTTAATGGATCTCTGGACAAACTTATATTTGCTGGAAAGGAGAAGGGGCGAATCTTAAGGTGGGAACAATTGTATTCAATTGCTTTGGGTACGGCTCGTGGAATTGCATATTTACACCAAGATTGCGATAAACGCATCATACACTTCGACATCAAGCCTCACAACATATTGCTGGATGCAGAGTTCATACCAAAGGTTTCTGATTTCGGTCTGGCAAAACTTTGTGGGAAGGAAGACGACCATATTTCAGTGACGGCCGTAAGAGGGACGCCGGGATATGTTGCCCCAGAGTTATGTGATACAGATATGGGCCCTGTTACTGACAAATCAGATGTGTATAGTTACGGTATGCTACTGCTTGAGATTGTTGGGGGGAGAAAGAATCTGGATGTGCATGAGAGCCATTCTAGTCGATTGTACTTTCCTGAGTGGGCTTTCAAGATGCTTGAGAGCGAGGAGTTAGGGATGAGATTGGGAGGAGGAAGAGAAGGGGAAATTCAAGGGGAAGATGAAGAGAGGGCGAGGACATTGACTAAAGTTGGATTATGGTGCATTCAATACAACTCTAGAGATCGTCCATGTATGAGCAGAGTTGTACAAATGTTGGAAGGAAATGGAGATGATGTGAGCAATCCGCCATTGCCTTCCAATTCTTCTGCTGCACCTGAAAATCCTCTACCACCTCCTCTACCACCTTCCACGGAAAGATCTTGTTCAATGTCGATAACAGATTAGGGTTTATAGTAGAGAAGAGCTCATGCTTTTTGTTATATTGTAATTTGTTATCCATTAATTCAGCATTTGCCTCCTCGCATTGTTCGATTTGTGTGCCAGATGTATGCATCACAATGTCCCTCCAATTTTATTCTGAGATGCCTCAGCGAAATGACCATACATCTTGTGGCATTTTGGTTGTAAAACTATTTAATACTAGCACAACCACATTAGTAAAAACTAATGTGGTTGATATACGCCGATAGGCCTATATCCACTACCCATCACATTAATTTATATATCAATAAATAAATATTATATATAAATAAATTTATTATATTAATTTGAAAAATATATATTATATATTAATAGAATAATAATATATACTACTATAAATTATGATTAACTATATACATACTATAAATTAACTTGAAATATATATATAATATATATTTATTAATATAAAATATTAATAATATATAATAATTTAATATATCATACATGGCTATACTATTAATAAAGCAAAAGAACTAATAATATATTAATAATATATATTCATAGTTGATTATATTATTATTAGTATATATTAATAATATTATAATATTACTAATAATCATTATTAATAAATATTAGAATATTTATTTGCAATGATTATTAGTAATATTCCATAATATTATTATTATAAATAAATATTAAAATATTATTAATAATGATTATTAATAATATTATAATATTACTAATAATCATTATTAATAAATATTTGAATATTTATTTATAATGATTATTAATAATATTATATATTATTAATATTACTAAATAAATATTATGGTATTATTAATATATATTATTAATAATATTATTAATATTAAAATATTTATTTATAATAAATATTAGTAATATTATAATATTATTAATATATACAAAAATATTTTATATATATTTTTAATATTATAATAAGTATTAATAATATATATTAAAAATATTTATTAATATATTAATAATATTAACTATATACATACTATAAATTAACTTGAAATATATATAATATTTATTAATAATATTTATAAATATAAAAATAATAAAAATAATATTTCATATTTTCATATTTATTTATATATTAATATCATAGATGGTTATATTATTAATAAACCAAAAGAACTAATAATATATTAATATTATTATAATAATATTATAATATTACTAATAATCATTATTAATAAATATTTGAATATTTATTTATAATATATATTAATATATTAATAATATTAAACTTAACAGAGTAATAAACCATATGAAACAATATTTAAAAACAAAAAAACCTAAGAGATTAATAAACCCAAGGGATAATTAATAATACAAACCCAATGTCATCATAAACCAAAGGTTTAAATATTATAAATCATAGGAATTGGTGAACCCAAGGGATAAATATTATAAACATAAGGGATCAATATTAAAAACACAAGAGATTAATAAACCGTAAGAATTGATGTTTTAAACTAAAAAACTTAATAAATTAATAATCCATAAGAATGAATATTTTAAACATAAGATATTAATAAACGAATGAGATTATTAACATTATAAACCAAAAGAACTAATAAACCCAAGGGTTTAATATTATAAACCAAAGGCATTGGTGAACCCAAGGTAAAACCATTACCGAACAAATTATAAACCAAAGGAATTGGTGAACCCAAGGGAATTCATTTAAACATTGAGACAATTGTTGTCATTATTCATATTATAAACCAAAAGAACTAATAAACCCAAGGATTTAATATTATAAACCAAAAAAATTGGTGAACCCAAGGGAAAATGATTACCCAACAAATTATAAACCAAACGAATTGGTGAACCCAAGGGAATTGATTTAAACATGAATGACATTGATCGATTATTTATATTATAAACCAAAAGAACTAATAAACACAAGGGTTTAATATTATAAACCAAAGGAGTTGGTGAACCCAAGGGAATTGATTTAAATTGGTGAACCCAAGGGAATTGATTTAAACATTGAGACAATTGTTGTCAGAATGCGACGTTCGACCAACTATGACCATGGTTGGCCATGGGTGATTTTCATATTGAGACAATGTTTGTGAGAATGTGACATTTGATCATGGATGACATTGATCGATTATTTATATTATAAACCAAAAGAACTAATAAACCCAAGGGTTTAATATTATAAACCAAAGGAATTGGTGAATCCAAGGGAAAACCATTACCGAACAAATTATAAACCAAAGGAATTGGTGAACCCAAGGGAATTCATTTAAACATTGAGACAATTGTTATCATTATTCATATTATAAACCAAAAGAACTAATAAACCCAAGGGTTTAATATTATAAACCAAAAGAATTGGTGAACCCAAGGGAAAACCATTACCCAACAAATTATAAACCAAAGGAATTGGTGAACCCAAGGGAATTGATTTAAAAATGGATGACATTGATCGATTATTTATATTATAAACCAAAAGAACTAATAAACACAAGGGTTTAATATTATAAACCAAAGGAATTGGTGAACCCAGGGGAAAACCATTACCCAACAAATTATAAACCAAAGGAATTGGTGAACCCAAGGGAATTCATTTAAACATTAGAGACAATTGTTGTCATGTTCATATTATAAACCAAAGAACTAATAAACCCAAGGGTTTAATATTATAAACCAAAAGAATTGGTGAACCCAAGGGAAAACCATTACCCAACAAATTATAAACCAAAGGAATTGGTGAACACAAGGGAATTGATTTAAACATGGATGACATTGATCGATTATTTATATTATAAACCAAAAGAACTAATAAACACAAGGGTTTAATATTATAAACCAAAGGAGTTGGTGAACCCAAGGGAAAACCATTACCCAAAAAATTATAAACCAAAGGAATTGGTGAACCAAGGGAATTGATTTAAAGATTGAGACAATTGTTGTCACAATGCGACGTTCGACCAACTATGACCATGGTTGGCCATGGGTGATTTTCATATTGAGACAATGTTTGTCAGAATGTGAAATTTGATCATGGATGACATTGATCTATTATTTATATTATAAACCAAAAGAACTAATAGAGCCAAGGGTTTAATATTATAAACCAAAGGAATTGGTGAACCCAAGGGAAAACCATTACCGAACAAATTATAAACCAAAGGAATTGGTGAACCCAAGGGAATTCATTTAAACATTGAGACAATTGTTGTCATTATTCATATTATAAATCAAAAGAACTAATAAATCCAAGGGTCTAATATTATAAACCAAAAAAATTGGTGAACCCAAGGGAAAACCATTACCCAACAAATTATAAACCAAAGGAATTGGTGAACCCAAGGGAATTGATTTAAACATGGATGACATTGATCGATTATTTATATTATAAACCAAAAGAACTAATAAACACAATGGTTTAATATTATAAACCAAAGGAGTTGGTGAACCCAAGGGAAAACCATTACCCAACAAATTATAAACCAAAGGAATTGGTGAACCCAAGGGAATTGATTTAAACATTGAGACAATTGTTGTCACAATGTGACGTTCGACCAACTATGACCATGGTTGGCAATGGGTGATTTTCATATTGAGACAATGTTTGTCAGAATGTGAAATTTGGTCATGGATGACATTGATCGATTATTTATATTATAAACCAAAAGAACTAATAAACCCAAGGGTTTAATGTTATAAACCAAAGGAATTGGTGAACCCAAGGGAAAACCATTACCGAACAAATTATAAACCAAAGGAATTGGTGAACCCAAGGGAATTCATTTAAACATTGAGACAATTGTTGTCATTATTCATATTATAAATCAAAAGAACTAATAAACCCAAGGGTTTGATATTATAAACCAAAAGAATTGGTGAACCCAAGGGAAAACCATTACCCAAAAAATTATAAACCAAAGGAATTGGTGAACCCAAGAGAATTGATTTAAACATGGATGACATTGATCGGTTATTTATATTATAAACCAAAAGAACTAATAAACACAAGGGTTTAATATTATAAACCAAAGGAATTGGTGAACCCAAGGGGAAAACCATTACCCGGCAAATTATAAACCAAAGGAATTGGTGAACCCAAGGGAATTGATTTAAACATTGAGACAATTGTTGTCACAATGCGACGTTCGACTAACTATGACCATGGTTGGCCATGGGTGATTTTCATATTGAGACAATATTTGTCAGAATGTGACATTTGATCATGGATGACATTGATCGATTATTCATATTATAAACCAAAAGAACTAATAAACCCAAGGGTTTAATATTATAAACCAAAGGAATTGGTGAACCCAAGGGAATTGATTTAAACATTGAGGAAATTGTTGTCACAATGTGACGTTTGACCAACTATGACCATGGTTGGCCATGGGTGATTTTCATATTGAAACAATATTTGTCAGAATGTGACATGTGATCATGGATTACATTGATCGATTATTCATATTATAAACCAAAGGAACTAATAAACCCAAGGGTTTAATATTATAAACCAAAGGAATTGGTGAACCCAATGGAAATCCATTACCCAACGAATTAAAAACCAAATGAATTGGTGAACTCAAGGGAATTGATTTAAACATTGAGACAATTGTTGTCATAATGCGACATTGGACCAAATATGACCATGGTTGGCCATGGTTGATTTTCATATTGAGACAATATTTGTCAGAATTTGACATTTGATCATGGATGACATTGATCGATTATTCATATTATAAACCAAAAGAACTAATAAACCCAAGGGTTTAATATTATAAACCAAAGGAATTGGTGAATCCCAGGGAATTGATTTAAATTATTTGTTTTGTTTAGGGAATGAAACATTTTAGAATAATATATATATATATATATATATATATATATATATATATATATATTAAAAATGAGAAATATAAGTTTTTTTTCTCTTCTTCCATCAAAATATGTTATTGATGGTTGAGGGTGAGAATGAAATATCTTAACCATGAGTCCTTCATAGTGAGTTGTAATTTCAAGAACAAAGTGAATAAGCGCAATAATAATGGATTATTCATGTTTTATAATGTTTTTAATTAATTTTGACCAAATATGTATAGTTGTTTAATTATAGCTCACATTAGTTTTTAGTTAGAGATTATTTTATTTGACATGCCAACTAAGATTGAGAACAAAAGGAATTAGATATCTCTATCATATAGGGTTTTCTAATGCATCTATTGGTCCAATAATGTTTTTAATTAAAATTAACCAAACATATGTAATTTTTTTTGTTCTCATTATAGTTGACATTATTTCTTAATTTAATGAACATTTTATTTTTATTTTAGGAAAGATGTGTCAAAGCTAGAGTAAGCATAAAAGAAATTACACATCTCATACACTTTTAATAAAAAAATAATAAAAATTGTATTACTTATACTACGAAATTTATATTTTTAAACCTTTTTAATATTTTATTTTCCTAAATTAATATTTAAAACATATGATATAAAAAACTTAATTTTTTAAGCAAGTATTTATTTATCAATTATATTAATAAATATGATTATGTTAAACAATCACAAATATGTGTAGTAAATTCACCGATCATAATTGACCATGTTAAAAAAAATTGAACAAAGTCTATCTTGATTAACTAAATTAGACTACATTAGCCCCTAAATTAGACTAAATTAGCCCCTAAATTTTCCAAATACACAAACTTGATTACAACTACTACCCCCTTAGACTTGACTTTAAGCCTCATTGACCTGCCGAGGAAACACGACACTTCGATTTAACTAGATAGAAACTGCAAATTCTATTTCTTGTGCACTTAGATAGATATAATGTAAGAAATGAATATAGTTTTAAATACACCATAAATGCTATAACATCATATTTATTTGTGGTAACCATTGATGTAGATTCATCTTAAACTCAAATATATCCAACATTGAGAGGAATAACATTTCTTAATGTGTAAATTTCTTTATCATTAAATGTCATATCATGTATTAATTCCATCATATTAAATAATTAAAAAGAAAAATACACCTTAAGAAATTTGATCCTTGTGCTTAATATATCGAGGGTTAAGATTAATTTACATTGATTTATTTTTTTAGATGTTGTCATGCATAGTACATAGTTATTTTTTTATTTAATTTTAATTTTTTCTTTATTTTCTTTTGTCGAACAACACAAAAAAATACACCTTAAGAAATTTGATCCCTTTTACTACTTAATAAAGCTAGACTTGAAATGAGTTTACTTTGGTTTTATATTTTAGATGTTCTCATGTACATATGTACACATCACTTTTTCTTTTTAATCGTCACATATATTAGGTTGTAAAGAAACTTTTTACCCTAATACTTAAATCTCTATATACAAGAGATTCTTTATTCCACAAACAAAAAAGAATTATATAACAATTTAATATTTAATCTGGAATTATAACATTTTTATTATAAACCAAATAATTTCTTATCAAATATATATAAATTAATGTAATACATTAGAATTAATATTGAAATATACTTGGAAACATATTAATAAAAAAGCAATTTTAATATTTGTTGATAAAATGGCTCTATATATATATAAGTTTCATGGTTAAAAAGTTGAAGTCAGTTTTTAGTATTTTGTAGTTTAATATTTTTTTGATGTATGTTTTTTTTTGTTGAAATCAATAAATATTATTTTTTGGACTTACAATTTTAAGTTTTGTAATTTTTATATCATTGAAAAATACAATTTAAACAATAAAAAATTACACATTGTTTTTTTAACTCTAAAATAAATTTGCACTTAAATATATTTAATTATTCTAAATAAATCCAAAATTAAAATTAATTAAACTAATTTATATATTATTTTATATGTTATTTATATATTAATATTTTGTTTTAAAATAAATTAGATTATAAAAAAATATAATAAGAAAAACTATAATTAAAGTCCAAATATTTATATAACATTAGAACATATCTTTCCTTCTATATTATTGAAAAAAAAAATGTAGGTGATCACAAGTTTAAAAGTTTTGGATGAGCTCTAAAAAGTTCGAAAAGGAGTGTATAATAAATTTTGAAAGGGATGATAAAGATCAAAATAATATATATTTTAGAAGGATTAATTAACGTATGTGATGATTTCCTAAATAAGAATTAATGTGTAGAGCCTACGGTATCCGAGACTCGGGATGATAACATCCTCCTGTTATACATAAGGTAGTGTTTCCATCACAGTGAAAGGAAAAAGCAGAACATGCTCAATATCGCCATCCGTCAAAATCGTTGGTAGCGCATTCCACGCCGCAAAATGCTTTCTCACCTCGCAATAATCAACAAGCAAGAGAATGAGGGTAGCTTCCGGAGAAAGGGGAAATACAATCAATTCAATGAGTCTCAAAGATTTAAAGCAATGGTATGATTAATATACCGTACCCGTACATGTAGATGTCCTTCCCATGGTTTAATGGCCGTTTGCAGAGATAGCATGCTCTCGTAAAATGGGCAAATGTGCAACTTTGAATAGCTACTATTTGCATGGAACGACAAATTACCAACTAAATATTAACAATTTTTTAATCTTTTAAGGGTGTAGTCTCAATCGTATTTAAATCTCTAGAGATGTCATCCATAAAATCTGTAGCATAGGAAGATAAAAAGATACGAGTAATATGAAAGCATATTTCATCACCAAATCTAACTCCAAAAATTTAGTATTTTAAAATGGATTTGCAATAGTCGCACCCAGGTGTTTTTAAAATGGGTTAATAGGGCAGTACTCGAAATAACTGGAGACGGAAATTAAATTGACACTTGAAAAATGGAGGAAACCCTCCCGCTATTAACCTGCCTCGGAAAAGTAGCACTCCGTGAAGATGGTGGAAAAGCAGAACATGCTTCCAATCGCTCATCCGTCAAAATCTGTTGGTAGCGGCATTCCACGCTGCAAAATGCTTTGTCACCTCTGCAATAATCAGCAAGCAGAGAATGAGGGTAGCTCTGGAGAAAGGGGAAATACAATCAATTCAATGAGAGTCTGAAAGATTTAAAGCAATGGTATGATTAATATAACAGACCTGTACATGTAGATTTCCTTCCCATGGTTTAATGGTCGTTTGCAAAGATAGCATGCTCTCAGAAAATGAGCAACAGGAAACTTTGAATAGCTACTAGCTGGCGACGCGATATCCCGAGAGGATTATTGATTCTCTCCTCGACTGGATTGTCCCCTACAATAATTAACAAGGATATGTTTACAAGGCCGAGCTCATTGATCTAAGAATTGTCCTTGATGACTGGGCGGCTTACAGAAACCTCACTGTCAATTCATCGTCTCCCAATCTGGGAAAATGGAGACCCCCTAATGCATGTCTAGATTATATCCACCTTCAACAACAAACCACTCACCTGCCCGCTCTCGCCCACGTTCCATAACACCTACACGTGGCCCATAATACTAAACGTTAATTTTCCATTCCATCCACGTTCCTGGTTCCATGCGTTGCATGATACAACGGTGTAGATGTCAGAGTTTAGATGGCATGATCTTGGACAGTGGAGGAGTTACAAAGGTAACCACCTCCCTCCCCTCGTACGCCAACTCTTCCCATTCACATAATGAGCAACGTGCGGCCCATCAACGTGGTGGTTATGGGATGGAAGGATTGCTTAATTTGATAGGTGGCGGTCAGCAAATGGCCCAGTAAATTTTTAATGTAGATTTGTAAAAAATTAATTTAAGTACGGTTTAAACACCTGATTTAGATATGCAAGGAAGTTAGTGGGGTAGATTTCATTGATTTCATCCCTTCGATTTATTGTGACGACAGGATATAAATCTTCAATCTGACCATCAGATGAAAAAAATTAATTAACCTAATCACAAAACATACTCCTTAGACGAGGAGGTTACGCTATCCCGGCGTAATTAACTCATTTTTTATATTGATATTTTTCATTAATTTAATGTAATTAAATAACAATTTAAAAAACTATAAGTAATTTAAAATAAAAAATATTAGTATTATATTTGTATTATTAGAATTGATTATAATGTAATAAAAATAAAATATATTAAAATAAAAATAGATGTATTTTTCTTTTTGAACGCGTAATAAAAGTAAGTGTTGTTTTCTTTCAAATCGGTAGTCTTTAAGCATAGTTTACAAATAATATCATAAAAGGAATGCTTTTCACCTTTACGTCCGGCTTGAATTTTTTTAATAACTAAATTAAAATAATGTATTTTATCTTTCATGTTTTTGTATGGAATGTTTCAATGTAGATTATTCAAAAGTCTAGAGGGATTGAATTACTAGAGGTGTAAATCTTATTTTGGAGTGTAGAATTTGAAGAAAGGTTTGCACCTGGAGGGATTTGTTTTCTTTGTCCGTGATAGATCAGCAGGTAGATGGATTTAAGCTCATTCAAGTTGAGAGAAACAATGTCACATTTTTAGATGATCATTATTATGTATATGTTTGACATTAACTTCAAAATTCACTTTTTTTTTTGTTGCATGGCATAAGCATTTCATTCTTTTATTTAATTTAGTATGTGTTGCTTTTCTTGAATGATTTCTAAGTCTGTGTTTGGATGCTTTGAGTTGTTTGTGTGGTTATGCATTTGGATTTGGACTGGATTTGGATTGTAATGTTTGTGAATGTTAAAGTTGTTGTGTTATATTTTTATATGTGTATGTATGTAATTGTCTATTAGTGATTAGTTGGTGATGAAGAAGGGTAATAATCTTATCAATAGTTTGCAAGTAGTTGGTGATGAAGAAGGGAGAGAATCTTATTGATAGTTTGCAAGAGGATTGATATTGCACATCTATTTCATTTAATTTTAGATATCACAACTTCTCACAACTAATTATTTCTTAAGTGTCCCTCCACTTATTACTAAACATATCTTGAAGAGTAGTTTTAATAATTTACTCCATATATCTTGAAGAGTAGTTTTAATAATTTACTGCATCAAGATTACTCTTGAAATAATTTGTTTCTTTGCTAATGTTTGAAATAATTTATTTCCTTCAAGAATATTTTGATGATTTTTTTTATCTATAGTCTATTTTGAAAAGTCAAGAAATAATGAAGCTTTCAATTTTTTTAATGAGTGGCCATATTTATAAAATATTTACATTATTTGTTTCTCCAAACAATTATCACATCTCCTTCAAGAATATTTTGATTTGTTTTGAATGTTTATAAATATATCTTTTCCTCTTATAAATATTTTGAGAACATTGTTGTATGCAATTATCTATTAGTAATTTTGAATATATCTAATTGTCTGTGTGGTGGTTGAGATGAAGAATAGGGAGGCAAATGTGTGATTACCAAGTTGCATGTATGTTTCACTCACTAGGTTTGACATGCATGGGTTTGCATGTGGATTTTCATAGCCTTGCCATTTCCTGGACAACCATGGTATTGTGGGTTCATTTCCATTGATTGTTTTCTGGTTGGTTCTCATGATTCCTTTAGGTGTGGGTTGAGTTATTAGCTCCTGGAAGCCTTGGTTGGACAAGCGCTCTGGAAGCCCGACAAACAACTGTGGGTTGAATTACTAGTCCTAGAAGCTTTTGTTGGACAGATGATTTGGAAGCCCTATGTGGGTTGAGTTACTAGTCTAGGAAGCCTTGGTTGGACAAACGCTCTAGCTATAACAGTCAGAGTTGAGTTACTAGTCCACGAAACCTCGGTTGGAACAAACAAACTGGATCCTTAGAACAACTTGGATAGAGATCAATCTGTGATGGTTAGTGATGTCCGATCGTGAGGTGGAATCACTAGTTTGGGATTGAAATGGTTTGGTCTCGGGATCCTTGGTTTGGTGTTTATTGATATGTTTAATAAATTCCCATATTCATGCTTGGAATATGGCACGGGGGTGATTGGTTGAAGTGAGACTTGGCTGAGCCAATCTATGGCTGGGTGGAACGTGGAAGTTCCATCTTTAATCGGTTTTCACATTCAGTAATGAAGAGCTCATTCCTCTGGTATTTGGTATGAAAATGTATTAGTTTATGTATGGATATTATTGTTGTTGTATCCATTGTATTTCTGTTGTTATTATGTTGGTTATAAGCATGTATTTGATCAATGATGATGTATGGATCTATCTATGTTTTTACCTATAAATGAATGCATAATGTATATATGGTCAAATAGACTATATTGTAGCTTATGATGTAGGGGAGAAATTCTTCTTTTCTATTCTAAGATAAGTAAGATACCCCCATGTTTAAATCTGTTGTTTATACCTATAGATGTAATGTCTATGACATGTTAGACGAAATGCATGTCATGGCTAGGAGAGCCCAGATGATTTCTTGATGATGTGATTTCTTCCATACCTTTGTTTTAATGTTATTTAACCTCTCCTAAAGTTTCACGAAATTCTGGGTAGTGATCTAGGCTATGGGGCTAAAAAGGTGGCACGAGTCTCGAAGTTGCTGGCATAGAACTGACCATTTAGGGCCCTGAACGCGACCTTGCCTTGGAATCCCTGCGACTATAGGTTTCTAGTCACTCCCTTGCCCTTACATGCTTGCGTCTAAGGCTTAAATTGGTCAAAAATCAGTCCCACTTCAAGATTCAGGGGTCTGGGAGGTTGGATTACCTCCTGGAGGTATTGTTGATGAAGTGTAAGGTTTTGTTGTTTGATTTCCATCGGTTCCAATTCCTTAAGGTCATCTAGGAGGTTGAATATCATATTAATAGCCTCTCATCACATGTTTACCTTGGTTGGTCAGTTACTTGGGTGGATGTGGGAAGAGGGTGTTACAAAGTGGTATCAGGCATGGATCAACTCTCAGACTCAATGTGTGGTGTTTTGATCATGTGTTTATGTTGGCCGCATGTGTGTGTAGTATTCTTGTGGTCTATGTGTGATTGTTACGTATGAATAGTGTTGGTCATGGTTACAGTGATGTCACCATCGGAAAGTTTTTGGTGTCATTGGGACATGTATCGTCATGTGTGTATGATTGGCTATGTGTCACTACATGTTGTACATGCATTGCTTGTTTATGTTTGGTTACATGTAGTTCACGCTTATGTATTATCTGCGTAAGTTAGCATGGTTGATTTTTTCATGCATCGTGAGGTCATTGTATGCAATTAAGTCATCATGATGGTATTGGTATGTTATGATGCTAATGTGTTGGCCGAGATAGAAAATGTAGATAGTCAAGGCGAAGTTGGAACACTAGACTTTGGGGTGAAAGAAGATCGTCATATAGTTATTGTATGTTTGGCATCAAGGTATGGTTGGTTAATGATTGTTATAAGAAATAGGGTTATGTACATGATTGTTAGTTTATTGGTTTTATGGTTCCATACATGATAGATGTTAGTACATCTATCATATGTACATGTGTTGGTTAGTCAAGCATGGTATTAATTGATGATTGCATTATATGTCGTTGATGAATATGTTAACTTGTAGTTAGCTCGATGATTATGTTATGTGTTGTTGATGAGACTGTTAAATGTTAACTTATTGTTGTTATATATTAGTTAAATTGATGATTAGGATTATAACATTAATATCTTGATGTTATATGTATCATGCTAAATTGGATTGGCCTATGCAGATGGTTAGGGTTACAAAATTCAGGTACGAGTTAATATGTTATGATATTATGTCATGCTAATCTAGGTTGATTGTGCATCTGTGGCTGTTATGCATGAACAAATTTTTTTTATGAGCTTATGATGTGAACATGTTAGCTAGTTTACGCTTAATAGGTGTAGCCTTCTATCGGAAATTGCTTCTTTTATGATTATGCTAATTAATCTTTTGATATGATGGTTCAGATTGAAAGATGTCGGCATATTCCCGTCATCAATTTTACTAATCAATGGAATAGAAATTCAAAAAGTAATCTAAATCTCCTTGTGACATATTTAAATCACATGTTTAAACCATACTTAAATTATTTTTTTACAAAACATGATTAAAAATTTACTGTGCCATTTTTTGACCGCCACCTATCAAGATGGACAAGTGATCAAACTTAATTGCCACCTAATAGATGGTTCAAATTCTCAAATAAACGTGAATGTGCCACCTATCAAATTAGGGTGAAGTGGGTAAATGAACATGGGCGGAATGGAGAAAACATTGCAGCTCATCCTCAAAGGTGGAGCGTGGAATGGGCCTTTTATCTTTTCTTGGACCATGAGCCAACGCAGACGTGAGATCCACAGATTCCTCGGCTGTTTTAGTTAATTAGTGGTCCACCCTTCGTTTATTGATATGTCAAAATTCTTTATTCCCAATCTCAAAAATTGTGTAAATACGCTGCATATAAAAATACGTTACAGATGACTGTAGCTTATTTTGGCTTTCCCACCAAATCAATTGACTGGCCGCTAGATAGCCACATATATCGTTATATAAATCCAGTTTTCGACTCATGATGGAAGCACAATAACTTTTATTATTAATTTGATTTGATTTGATATATTATGCAAGGTGTCTGAACCGTGTGGTGAGTTGTTTGTGGGAAGTAACCTGGAGAAAATTGTTTGATTAACAATTGAAATGAAACTAAAACATTAACCCAAGTGTGTGAAACGGTTATGCAAGGTGTCTAAAGGTGCCCGCAGATAGGGACACGTCGTGAGAGGAAACGTTGTGGGCGCCCTGGTGGTTTCAAATCGAATAACAGTGGAGGAGTGGAACAACTGTAACCGTGTGCTGAGTTGTTTGTGGGAAGCAACGTGGAGAAAATTGTTTGATTAGTCGATGACTGCGCGGGATTATACATTGGGTCACTTTATGGAATATAGTAATCATCGCAGGGTTGGCATTGGGTCCAGATCAAATCCTTGCCAGTGTCAAGTATTGCATCCATGGTTACTGGAACTGGGTATACAATTCCTATTTGCATTAAAAATTTTCCATTCGCAGCGCTAATTAGACTGTAATAACTCTTGGAGCCGAGGCCAGCATTTTGTGAAATATAATGTTGCAGCCTCTGCAACCTCTGCTTGCTTCGTTCAATAGCTTGCTGGAGTCGTTCAGCGTTTGAGGGGATTTGTTAGTCTCGTCGAATGAGATCTATTCTGAAAATTTTTTCATTCTCCTATGCTTCACTGGCCGAGAAATATACATTAAATTGCAAAGCACATGAAGCGATCGTGGCGATTAATATAATAACACCCAAAATGCCAAGTCTCCAATTACGTTCTCGATCCGGAAAGATGAGGTGAGACATCATAAATATGTGGGTATGCATTTTAGGGTTCATTTTATTGCCATTTCTGAACGTAGAAATAGTGGCCGAGATGGTGCTATGGGGTCTGTTCTCTGTGCCATCCCTTGTAAAATTCTTGTTTAAGTGTTGTTAGGATTTTCTGTAGTTTAAAACTGTTAAAAAATAATCGCTTGTCTATCTCGAGTTTTTTCTTTACTCATACTCTAGTTAAAAAGTTTCTTGTTTTATAAAATGAAACCATACTTTCATGAACTTTCGTATATTCCAAAACAAGGGCTATTTTATTATTTTTATGCGTAAATGAAATCCTCCACTCTCTCCTCGAGAGGGTTCTCATTTTTCTTTGAGCTATTGGTTACTAATTTAAAATATTTATTTATTTCAGTCGTACAATTGACTCTTCGTCTTATTTTGTCTTATTTTGGAATTTTTTGATGCAGGTACGAAGACACCCCAAGGGTTATTCTCAATATCCATAGGTAAAAACTTCCCTCCCTTCAATTTTCCTTACTTCAAAATTTTTGGTTTACTTCTACTTCCATTCTTTGCTTAATAAGTAAAAAATGCTAATTATTTTCCATATCATATTTTATACAGGTATTGTTATATCTTTTTGGCGAGAGTGAAATTATTTGGATGTTTATTGTAGTCACTTTTTGACATTCATCAAGCTCTTATATTTATATTCCAGGCCATGTTTAGATTTTATTCCTTGAGCTCGTGATGATTGCACTGGTGTTTTTAGTTTGAATATATTATACTTTGGAGATGACATAATTATTGTGTTCCTTCCTATATTTGAAGCACATTATAGGAATAATGCCTATGTTGTACTGATGTTTTTATTTGTCTTTAAATTCCTTGGAGGATTTTCAAAAAACCATTCGGAACAAAATTTTGTTTGAATTTCATACTATGTTTATAATATAATTATTTTTTTAATTAATTGGTTATTCTTACAAACTTTTTCATGATTCTTTATTCTATAATTTCCTTTTGATATTCTCGGCATAGTTTTCGATTCCACAGTTTTCACATAAGAGTAATTGGTGATTCATTGGAAGACGTTGGCAATAATAATTATCTTCAATATGCTCTTGCAAAAGCTAATTTTCCATGGTATGGTGTGGATTATAAGGGTGGGGTTGCAACTGGTAGGTTCACTAATGGACACACTATCGGAGATATCATCTGTATATTTTTTTCCTTAATCTAGGATATTTCTATTTCTCTGATATTTTAGTATTTTTTCTATAACAGTGAGTATGGATGGTAGCATCATTTTTAGTTTGACAATTGAATAACAGTGATAAATTATAGATAGCAACTAGTTTGACGATTGAGCTTGGATAGATTTTCCAATGTAAAAAGGGTATATTTTTTTAAAGAGGTTATAAGTTTAAATTTAATTAATAGACAAAATTTAAAAATCATATGCTATTTAATTTGCAAAAATATAAGATTTTGGTAGTTTTCAGTATGTTGAATTCATTTATGCATTTAAAAGTATATTTTAAACAATAAAAAATCATAATTCTAATAGAAATTGTATTAAGGCAAAAAAAACCATTTCCAATATTCCAATATTTATATTTATTTGTCAATTAGATTTTTGAAAATATTCCAAAATAATATAGTTAAAGTTTTGAATATTTTTCCAATCTAATTAACTTTCTCAAAACTTATTAGATTTCCAATTTCAAAAATATTAGGCTGACATCACTTCTATCCATCAAATTATCCAGATAGGATTGCCAATTTTAATAATATTAGGTTGAGATCACTTCTATCCATCAAATTATCAAGATAAGAATGAATGTTAACTTAAAAAGAAATCTAAATCAAGAAAGATAAAATATATACAACTCTCAACTTTACAACCAAATAGCTATACAATTTCCATCTTATATCTAAATTAAAAGTAATTATAAAATGAAATTATTATATATTTTTTATAAAAATTAAAATAATATCCTAATATATTAGCAATTTAAATTACTATATATTTTTTATAAAAATAAAAATAATATCCTAATATATTAGCAATTTTGTGTACATAATTGAGTTGACATTTTTTCTTTACAGCGGAGAAGCTGGGCCTCATAAATCCTCTTCCATATCTTTCCCTCTCTCCGAATAACGATGCACTGCTAAATGGTGTTAATTACACCTCTGGAGGAGCAAGTATACTCAATGAAACATGATTTCTATTTGTACGAGTCCCATGCCTTCCTCCTGACGAAAAAAATATATTGAAATTGCATTAATTTTTATTTTGGTCGACGTTCTCATGCAACATTAATGTTATTCTTTTATTCGTAATAACGAGTTCAGTGAAACTTTTACATGAAATTGAATTGGCTTTTGTTTATTAGGAATAATGTATAAACTTATTCAAATTTGTTTTTTTTTTTAAGTTTTATTTGGAATAATATATAAACTTATTCAAATTTGTTTTAATCGTAATTCTAAATTGTTCTTTTTTTTATTAGGAATAATGTATAAACTTATTCAAATTTGTTTTCATTTTAATTTTGAAACATCAAAATACATATATAATGTTATTTTTTCACCTTTTTTTTATTTTTAAACACATTGGTACATTTAAACCAACTAAGCCAAGATCCATGGTAGGGATACTTCACTCTGGTAAACTTGGATTGTGTTCAAGTATTTGTTATTATAGTAATTTCACAATTCTTTTATTCTAATACATATTGGTACTTTTATTGATGAGGGTTTATCTATATGGACCGTATAATTTAGGCATATGGATATCTATTACACCTAAAAACATGAGCCAACAAATGTCATATATATATATATATATATATTATTACATAGTCCCTTTATATATATATATATATATATATATATTTATTACAAAGTCCCTATATATATATATATATATATATATATATATATATATATATATATATATATATATATATATTTTATTACATAGTCCCTTTATATATATATATATATATATTACAAAGTCCTTTCAAGAAACAATAATTATCTAATTATCTATACACATATCCATACATTCATCCATGATCAAATGACACATTATGACAAAAATTGTCTCAATATGAAAATCACCCATGGCCAACCATGGTCATAGTTGGTCCAACGTCGCATTGTGACAACAATTGTCTCAATGTTTAAATCAATTCCCTTGGTTCACCAATTCCTTTTGGTTTATAATTTGTTGGGTAATGGTTGTCCCTTGGGTTCACCAATTCCTTTGGTTTATAATATTAAACCCTTGGGTTTATTAGTTTTTTTGGTTTATAATATGAACAATCGATCAATGTCATCCATGATCAAATGTCACATTCTGACAAACATTGTATCAATATGAAAATCACCCATGGCCAACCATGGTCATAGTTGGTCCAACGTCAAACATTGTGACAACAATTTTCTCAAATGTTTAAATCACCCCTTGGGTTCACAAATTCCTTTTGGTTTATAATTTGTTGGGTAATGGTTTTCCTCGTCTACCAATTCCTTTGGTTTATAATATTAAACCCTTAGGTTTATTAGTTCTTTTGGTTTATAATATGAATAATCGATCAATGTCATCCATGATCAAATGTCACATTCTGATAAATATTGTTTCAATATGAAAATCACCCATGGCCAACCATGGTCATAGTTGGTCCAACGTCACATTGTGACAACAATTTTCTCAATGTTTAATTCAATTCCCTTGGGTTCACCAATTCATTTGGTTTATAATTTGTTGGGTAATGGTTTTCCATTGGGTTCACCAATTCCTTTGGTTTATGATATTAAATCCTTGGGTTTATTAGTTCTTTAGGTTTATAATATGAATAATCGATCAATGCCATCCATGATCAAATGTTACATTCTGACAAATATTGCCTCAATATGAAAATCAGTCATCCCCAACCATGGTCATAGTTGGTCCAACATCGCATTGTGAAAAAAATTGTCTCAATGTTTAAATCAATTCCCTTGGTTTTAATTTTGTTGCAATCAGCTTCCTTGGGTTCACCAATTCCCTTGGTTTATAATATTAAACCCTTGGGTTTATTAGTTCTTTAGGGTTTATAATATAAATAATCGATCAATGCCATCCATGATCAAATGTCACATTCTGACAAATATTGTCTCAATATGAAAATCACCGATGGCCAACCATGGTCATAGTTGGTCCAAGGTCGCATTGTGACAACAATTGTCTCAATGTTTAAGTCAATAACCTTGAGTTCACCAATTCCTTTGGTTTATAATTTGTTGGGTAATGGTTTTCCCTTGGGTTCTCCAATTCCTTTGGTTTATAATATTAAACCCTTGGATTTATTAGTTCTTTTGGTATATAATATGAATAATCGATTAATGTCATCCATGATCAAATGTCACATTCTGAAAAATATTGTCTCAATATGAAAATCACCCATGGCCAACCATGGTCATAGTTGGTCGAACGTTGCATTGTGAAAACAATAGTCTCAATGTTTAAATCAATTCCCTTGGGTTCACCAATTCCTTTGGTTTATAATTTTTTGGGTAATGGTTTTCCCTTGGGTTCACCAATTCCATTGGTCTATAATATTAAACCCTTGGGTTTATTAGCTCTTTTGGTTTACAATATGAATAATCGATCAATGCCATCCATGATCAAATGTCACATTCTGACAAATATTGTCTCAATATGAAAATCATCCATGGCTAGCCATGGTCATAGTTGGTCCAACGTCGCATTGTTAAAAAAATTGTCTCAATGTTTAAATCAATTCCCTTGGGTTCACCAATTCCTTTGGTTTATAATTTCTTGGGTAATGGTTTTCCCTTCGGTTCACCAATTCCTTTGGTTTATAATATTAAATCCTTGGGTTTATTACTTCTTTTGGTTTATAATATGAATAATCGATTAATGTCATCCATGATCAAATGTCATATTCTGACAAATATTTTCTCAATATGAAAATCACCCGTGGCCAACCATGGTCATAGTTGGTCCAACGTCGCATTGTGACAATAATTGTCTCAATGCTTAAATCAATTCCCTTGGGTTAACCAATTCCTTTGGTTTATAATATTAAACCCTTGTGTTTATTAGTTATTTCGGTTTATAATATTACAAACCCTTGGGTTAATTATTAATGTTTATTAATTTCTTCAACTTGAGTATTTTTTTAATAATTTTATTGATCCTTCCCCTTATTGGTCCCTTGGGTTATTAATATTTTTCCCTTGTGTTCACGAATTCCTTTGGTTTGTAATATTAAACCGTTGGGTTTATTAGTTCTTTTGGTTTATAATATGAATAATCGATCAGTGTCATCCATTATTAAATGTCACATTCTGAAAAATATTGTCTCAATATGAAAATCACACATGGCCAACCATGGTCATAGTTGGTTCAAGGTCGCATTGTGATAAAAATTGTCTTGATGTTTAAATCAATTCCCTTGGGTTCACCAATTCCTTTGGTTCATAATTTTTTGGGTAATGGTTTTCCCTTGGGTTCACCAATTCCTTTGGTTTATAATATTAAACCCTTAGGTTTATTAGTTCTTTTGGTTTATAATACGAATAATCGATCAATGTCATCCATGATCATATGTCACAGTCTAACAAATATTGTCGCAATATGAAAATCACCCATGGCCAACGATGGTCATAGTTGGTCCAACGCCCCATTGTGACAACAATTGTCTCAATGTTTAAATCAATTCCCTTGGGTTCACCAATTCCTTTGGTTTATAATATTAAACCCTTAGGTTTATTAGCTCTTTTGGTTTATAATATGAATAATCGATCAATGTCATCCATGATCAAATGTCACTTTCTGACAAATATTGTCTCAATATGAAAATCACCCATGGCCAAGCATGGTCATAGTTCGTCCAACGTCGCATTGTGACAAAAATTGTCTCCATGTTTAAATCAATTCCCTTGGGTTCACCAATTCCTTTGGTTTATAATTTGTTGGATAATGGTTTCCCTTGGGTTCACCAATTCCTTTGGTTTATAATATTAAACCCTTGGGTTTATTAGTTCTTTTGGTTTATAATATGAATAATCGGTCAATGTCATCCATGATCAAATGTCACATTCTGAAAAATATTGTGTCAATATGAAAATCACCCATGGCCAACCATGCTCATAGTTGGTCCAACGTTGCATTGTGACAACAATTGTCTCAATGTTTAAATCAATTCCCTTGGGTTCACCAATTCCTTTGGTTTATAATTTGTTGGGTAATGGTTTGCCCTTGGGTTCACCAATTCCTTTGGTTTACAATATTAAACCCTTAGGTTTATTAGTTCTTTTGGTTTATAATATGAATAATCGATCAATGTCATCCATGATCAAATGTCACATTCTGACAAATATTGTCTCAATGTGAAAATCACCCATGGCCAACTATGGTCATAGTTGGTCCAATGTCGCATTGTGACAACAATTGTCTCCATGTTTACATCAATTCCCTTTAAAGCAATTCCCTTCGGGTTCACCAATTCTTCGTTTATAATTTTTGGTAATGGTTTTCTCAGTTCACTAATTTTGTTTATAATATTAAACCATTAGGTTTATTAGTTGTTTTGGTTTATAATATGAATTATTGATCAATGTCAACCATGACCTACTAGTACATTCTCATGAAATTCCGACACTTGGTTCCGACACTTTTGACCAAATGTCGGAAATTTCCCCAAATTTTCATGTTTAACTTTATAAAACATGGTTAACAATTCTTGACCATGTGTGACCATGATTGACCATGATTATCATATTGAGACAATCTTTGTCATATTGTGACATTGGACCAAGGTTCAAACGATGATTGATTTCCATATTGAGACAATATTTGTCACAATGCGATGTTTGACCATGGTTGACCATGCATAAGCATGGTTGACCACAATTGATTTGATAAAATATTGTTGACCATGGTTGAATAATATTAAACCCAAATAACTAGTATTAAAAAGAAAAAGTATATAAACCCTACAATAAATATTATAAACAATAAAATAAACCCAATGGTTGATATGAAAATCACCCAGGGCCAACCATGGTCATAGTTGGTCTAGCATCGCATTGTGACAAAAATTGTCTCATTGTTTAAATCAATTCGCTTGGGTTCACCAATTCCTTTGGTTTATAGTTTTTTGGGTAATGGTTTTCCCTTGGGTTCACCAATTCCTTTGGTTTATAAAATTAAACCCTTGGGTTTATTAGTTCTTTTGGTTTATAATATGAATAATCGATCAATGCCATCCATGATCAAATGTCACATTCTGAAAAATATTGTCTCAATATCATTGTGACAACAATTATCTGGGTTCACCAATTCTTTTGGTTTATAATATTAAACACTTGGGTTTATTAGTTCTTTTGGTTTATAATATGAATAATTGATCAATGTCATGCACGATCAAATGTCACATTCTGACAAACATTGTCTCAATATGAATATCACCCATGGCCAACCATGATCATAGTTGGTCGAACGTCGCATCGTGACAACAATTGTCTCAATATTTAAATCAGTTCCCTGGGGTTCACCAATTCCTTTGGTTTATAATATTAAACCCTTGGGGTTATTAGTTCTTTTGGTTTATAATATGAATAATCGATCAATGTCATCCATGATCAAATGCTGCATTGTGAGAACAATTGTCTCAATGTTTAAATCAATCCCCTTGGGTTCACCAATTCCTTTGGTTTATAATATTGAACCCTTGGGTTTATTAGTTCTTTTGGTTTATAATATGAATAATCGATCAATGTCATCCATCATCAAATTGTCTGAATATGAAATCAGCCATGGCCAACCATGGTCATACTTGGTACAACGTCGCATTGTGACAACAATTGTCTCAATGTTTAAATGAATTCCGTTGGGTTCACCAATTCCTTTGGTTTATAATTTGTTGGGTAATGGTTTTCCCTTGGGTTCACCAATTCCTTTGGTTTATAATATTAAACCCTTGGGTTTATTAGTTATTTTGGTTTATAATATAAATAATTGATCAATGTCGTCCATGCTCAAATGTCACATTCTGACAAACATTGTCTCAATATGAAAATCACCCATGGCCAACCATGGTCATAGTTGGTCGAACGTCACATTGTGACAACAATTGTCTCAATGTTTAAATCAATTCCCTTGGGTTCACCAATTTCTTTGGTTTATAATTTGTTGGGTAATGGTTTTCCCTTGGTTTCACCAATTCCTTTGGTTTATAATATTAAACCCTTAGGTTTTATTAATCTCTATTGTTTTTAATATTTCCGTTACCCTTATTGATCCCTTAGGTTTTTAATATTTGTTCGGTAATGGTTTTCCCTTGGGTTCACAAATTTTTTTGGTTTATAATATTAAACCCTTGGGTTTATTAGTTCTTTTGATTTATAATATGAATAATCGATCAATGTCATCCATGCTCGAATGTCACATTCTGAAAAACATTGTCTCAATATGAAAATCACCCATGTCCAACCATGGTCATAGTTGGTCGAACGTCGCATTGTGACAACAATTGCCTGAATGTTTAAATCAATTCCCTTGGGTTCACCAATTCCTTTGGTTTATAATATTAAACCCTTGGGGTTATTAGTTCTTTTGGTTTATAATATGAATAATCGATCAATGTCATCCATGATCAAATGCTGCATTAAGTGTTATTAATGTTTAAATCCAATCCCCTTGGGTTCACCAATTCCTTTGGTTTATAATATTGAACCCTTGGGTTTATTAGTTCTTTTGGTTTATAATATGAATAATCGATCAATGTCATCCATCATCAAATTGTACGAGATATGAAATCGGCCATGACCAACCATGGTCATACTTGGTGAAATCGCATTGTGACAACAATTTTGTCTCAATGTTTAAATGAATTCCGTTGGGTTCACCAATTCCTTTGGTTTATAATTTGTTGGGTAATGGTTTTCCCTTGGGTTCACCAATTCCTTTGGTTTATAATATTAAACCCTTGGGTTTATTAGTTATTTTGGTTTATAATATAAATAATTGATCAATGTCATCCATGCTCAAATGTCACATTCTGACAAACATTGTCTCAATATGAAAATCACCCATGGCCAACCATGGTCATAGTTGGTCGAACGTCGCATTGTGACAAAAATTGTCTCAATGTTTAAATCAATTCCCTTGGGTTCATCAATTCTTTTAGTTTATAATTTGTTGGGTAATGGTTTTCCCTTGGGTTCAATAATTCCTTTGGTTTACAATATTAAACCCTTAGGTTTTATTAATCTCTATTGTTTTTAATATTTCCCTTAGCCTTATTGATCCCTTAGGTTTTTAATATTTGTTGGGTAATGGTTTTCCCTTGGGTTCACTAATTCTTTTGGTTTATAATATTAAACCCTTGGGTTTATTAGTTCTTTTGATTTATAATATGAATAATCGATCAATGTCATCCACGATCAAATGTCACATTCTAACAAACATTGTCTCAATATGAATATCACCCATGGCCAACCATGGTCATAATTGGTCGAACGTCGCATTGTGACAACAATTGTCTCAATATTTAAATCGATTCCACAGGGTTCACCCAATTCCTTTGGTTTATAATATTAAACACTTGAGGTTATTAGTTCTTTTGGTTTATAATATGAATAATCGATCAATGTCATCCATGATCCAAATCTTTATTCAGAACAATTGTCTCAATGTTTAAATCAATCCCCTTGGTTCACCAATTCCTTTGGTTTATAATATTGAACCCTTGGGTTTATTAGTTCTTTTGGTTTATAATATGAATAATCGATCAATGTCATCCATCATCAAATTGTCTGAATATGAAATCAGCCATGGCCAACCATGGTCATACTTGGTACAACGTCGCATTGTGACAACAATTGTCTCAATGTTTAAATGAATTCCCTTGGGTTCACCAATTCCTTTGGTTTATAATTTGTTGGGTAATGGTTTTCCCTTGGGTTCACCAATTCCTTTGGTTTATAATATTAAACCCTTGGGTTTATTAGTTTTTTTGGTTTATAATATAAATAATCGATCAATGTCATCCATGATCAAATGTCACATTCTGACAAACATTGTCTCAATATGAAAATCACCCATGGCCAACCATGGTCATAGTTGGTCGAACGTCGCATTGTGACAACAATTGTCTCAATCTTCAAATCAATTCCCTTGGGTTCACCAATTCCTTTGGTTTATAATTTGTTGGGTAATGGTTTCCATAGGTTCCAATAATTCCTTTGGTTTACAATATTAAACCCTTAGGTTTATTAATCTCTATTGTTTTTAATAATTCCCTTAGCCCTTATTAGATTTATTAGATCCCTTAGGTTTTAATATTTGTTGGGTAATGGTTTTCCCTTGGGTTCAACAATTCCTTTGGTTTATAATATTAAACCCTTGGGTTTATTAGATCTTTTGATTTATAATATGAATAATAAATCAATGTCATCCATGATCAAATGTCATATTCTGACAAATATTGTCTCAACATGAAAATCACCCATGACCAACCATGGTCATAGTTCGTCCAACATATCATTGTGACAACAATTGTCTCAATGTTTAAATCAATTCCCTTGGGTTCACCAATTCCTTTGGTTTATAATATTAAACCCTTGGGTTTATTAGTTCTTTTGGTTTATAATATGAATAATCGATCAATTTCATCCCATGATCAAATGTCGCATTGTGAGAACAATTGTCTCAATGTTTAAATCAATCCCCTTGGGTTCACCAATTCCTTTGGTTTATAATATTAAACCCTTGGGTTTATTAGTTCTTTTGGTTTATAATATGAATAATCGATCAATGTCATCCATGATCAAATGTCACATTCTAACAAATATTGTCTCAATATGAAAATCACTCATGGCCAACCATGGTCATAGTTT
>JAXQQM020089139.1:0-33954 GCA_034641835.2 Pinus albicaulis
ATCTAGAGACTCCCTTCTGGTACCTTGGAGCCTGCATGCCTCAATGGCAGGTTCTTCGCATTCGACGTGAGGTTTTCATCATTGGCCTCCGATCGAGTGATTCTGCGGGTGTTCGACGTCAGCTCATTGATTCACATGCCGTAGATTGTACCTGTGGTACCTTGAGGGCCATTGTCATTATTGGTGGTTCCTCTCGCGTCTGTTAACAGCTTTCATCATTGGCTGGTAATTAGACAATGTTCTTGCATGTTCGACTTCAGCTTACTTATTCGCATGCTTGAACTTTTACTTTGTTCGGGTTGAGATGGAGCGCAAGACCCTGTATTTTGTTTGTTATAATCTAGGCTGTGATTTTGTGGATTATTATGATTAGTTACATGACTCACTGATTGGATGGATGTGACCATATCTGAGTCTTTTTACCGATCCTCACTGGATGGCTGCATCCATGCCTTGGATCCGGATTATTACATACTCTGTTATGGATGGCTGCGCTCATACCACGTATATATCATGTATTGGAGATATCAGTTGTACTTCTCTACGCAGGTTTTCTGATGGAGGTGTTTTCAGTTGGACACGTTCTCGTAAATAATTTCACCCCTCTCTCTCTCTCGGGCCTCATGCTTTAGGGGGCATCTGTTACACAGAAATTTTTCACCGTCCCTGCAATTCCCCATCCCGCACAATTGGAGGGCTCACTCTGTGACCTATGAGTAGTGACATGACTTGAAACCACTTTCATGACATCCCTCTGAACATGAGCTTTCATTGCCCTGAAGACAACTCCTTGTAAAAAACCCTAAAAACAGCTCTTTTTTCATTGGCGGGGGTACCCAGTTCAGCCCTCGCACCAAGGGGGGCAAATCCTCCAAATAGGGCATGCCAATTGGCGCTCTGTCTCAGAGTCGCACCCGCGCCAACCATTTTAAGGAGTTTTTTTTAAAAATAAATGGCGGAAGTTTCGTCTTAACCAATTCGTAAACTGGTATCTATCTTGAGTTGGGAGGTTTGGCTCCAGATCTCCATGTAAAGGAAGTGGTTTTCCACCTCTCATGGAAGCTTCCTTGAGGATAGGGCCAATCCCATGATTGTAGGGATCCCAACTCCTCTTCCTCCATCTATAAAAGCTTGCTCATCTCCTTTGCAAGCTAGTATCCAAGTTCCCAAGAGCCTTATGCTGCAAGAGCCTTGATTCATTCCCTTAAGGCCAAATCCAAGCAATGAGATTATTGTCGAGACATCCGAAGAGAGAGGCTTGTGCCATCCCCGACAGGCTTTTTCGAGACGTGTTCCGCTGGCGACCCTCCGAAAGAGAATTCAGTGTCAAAGCTATTGTTGTACTCTTCCTTTGACTGATTAATAATAAGTGACTATTCGTTATGGTTCCACTCCTGTTGTTTATTATGATGATGAGTTATGTCTTCTCTTACTGACATATAGTTGCATATACTAGATTTTATGCTTCCGTTTTTTTTTTTTCTTACGTGTACAGGTGTCCGATCATGGAGATTGTGAGGATTGTGATCTGCCAGAGCTAAGGAACGGGAGCGCTACTTTCTCTATGAGTGACAGCGTTGGATTCCAGGTAAGCCTTCATCGCTAGTTGTTTCATTTGCAATTAGGAACCTGCACTATAGCGTGAACAATTGTTGCTACACCCAGTCTGGGCTAGTAGGGATCGCCTCTGTCCGCAGAGGGGATTTACCTCCACATCAGGGAGGTAACCATTTTCTCTATGTTTGGTGCTCTCTTATTCTTATGATCATCATGTTATATCAAGGAGGATCATTCCTTCTTGTACATTATGTTCAGCTCTACTTATGGTCTATTGCAGCAAGAAATATGGCCATCTTATAGGTGGTTTGTGGGGGAAAGCCACATAGTTTTGGTGTGCACCTTTGGCACCAAATTTTTTTTTTCATGATCACATCTTGCAAGATGAATGTGGTAGCAAACAAGTGGCTGAAAAGACACTTTTTACTTTCTATTTTTAGGCAGGCCAATGATGCCCTGCGTTGGTTCCATGCACGGGGCCAAATTTCACCTCCTTTCTCTCATAAATTTATGCTTCCACATGTTGTTGATGGAACGTTGTTTAGAGGAAGCATCATTTTGAAGGAGGAAAATGAATTGAAGATTCCCATTGGGAGGGTGATTCTCCCTACTTTGCATGTTGTATTTTTTAGGAGGAGCAATGGGCAGCCCATGATTTCCAAACTTCATCTCTTTCCTTCATGTGGGAGGAGCTATTTGGAGAGTGTGAATTTTTTGGAGGAGGCACTTCATGGCTTTTATGTTTGATGGGGTGGCTTGGGTCTCTCTTGAAGACCATTTAATTTCATCCATATATCAGTAGCAGCCCCATATGTATCATGAGGAGAGAGAGACTCATTGGGTGGATGTGCCCTTTGGGAAAGGAGACCTCCATTCTTTTTGCAGCACATGCTCCAAGGGCAGTATAGAAGATAATATGGCCACCATGTTCAGCCATGTGTTTTTCCATGAGGTGGACCATATGATTGCTTGAATACCATATGTTGATGGATTCCAACTCATCACATATGTGAGGATTTGGGTGAGCTTGATTTGCAGCGTTGGAGGAGAGATCTTTTGGGGATATAGACTTCATTTTGCCTCTTGAAGGCAACACTATTGCAGCCCAAGTTAAGTTTTCACTCCACATTCATCATGAGTGGAGAGGAGGACAACGTGGGGTAGGCTATGAAGCTTAACAAGTTCAGAAATTCAGCCCACCTATTTCATGAGCACAAGGTGGAGGAGTACTTCCAGGAGTTTCCTAGTTGGAAGGTGACTCATTTTGTTGGTTGATTGCTTGAGGATGGAGGATCTACAGGAGGATAATTCAGACTCCATGCCTTGAGTGGAGGAATTTTTGCAGTTAATCCTTGCTGTTGCTTGAGGACAAGCAAGTTTTGGGAGGGGAGGACTGTAATGTCCCAAATTTTGCAATAAATGATTTGAGATATTAATTTTAGTTTTATGTTAATAAAAGTGAATAAGTGGGTGAGGGAACCCATGTAGCATTTTAATAAACACTCCTATGGTGAAAAAATTCACTTAATTGGCTTAATTTAGCAGCCCAAGTGTGAAAAGGGGCCAAAAGAAAGTGAGCTAGACCACGGTTAACTAAAGTCAACCACGTACCCTAAGAGGGGAAGCTTGCACAAGAAGATTGCGTAGTTGGAGTGGAGGGAAATTCAAATGAGAGAAACCCTAATTGTGAGTGGGTTCCATGCACACATTGCATAAAATATGAAGGAGAGCATTGTGGAGTTCAGTTTTTGAATATAATTCGAAGTGGAATCTCTCTTCAACTTGTTGCTGCTTAGCACAAGAGGGATCCATGTTTAGGAATGCCCTTCTCTTCCATGGGAGGCCATGGAGATATTGTACTTCATCTTCCTCACATCATCGCATGAGGCCAAGGCAGTCATTTTTAGCTACTGCATTATTCTTGCAGCAAGAGAACGCTGGAGTTGATGGTGTTGCAGTGAGGGACCTTCATCACCACTTCCGGAGCTGGTTTGTAGAGAGGAAGCTCATTCCTTCTCTAGTAGATCAGAAAAGGATCATATCAGAGATTTATTTTGCAATCCAAAATTAGGCCAAATTTGTTTCTCTCATGTCTAGCACAGTCTCCTTCCCATACAACGTTATTTTCAGAGGTGACTTGCACAAGGGTTTCATTTGGTGCACTAGTGAGTGCAGTTTTCAGTAAGGGGATTAGCCTCTTCCTTTTTGAGTTCATTGGAGGAGGTTTGCACATCTATTGTAGCACTTCCAATCCTCTTCCATGTTTTATTATATTTTGAGCTACAGTAGCTGCCCAGCTGCTCCGACATTTTTTGGATTTATGTATTCTAGCCAATCCCTTGGAGAATTGATACAATAATGTTCTATGGGGTTGATAACTTACTCCCCCTTATTTATTTGAGCTCATCATTTCATATCATCTCATGTATATCAAATTTTAGTAATTTTCACCTAAGGACTGCGAAGTATAGTGTAGCTGGAACATGCAGCAGAGTATTCCCTTCATTGCCTGTATATCTTCCTTTGAAGTTCATTTTCACTCACCTTGAGAGGTATTTTCCTCAAGGATTTTATATAAAATTTGTTGCTACACTTTCTATATTAGATTTGTACTCTTCTTGTATCATGTGAGACATTATTTCACTACTGTTACTTGTTGAAGTTTTCATGTTGCTGAAGATTCCCTCATTGAGCATTATTTCAGTATACTTGTTGATGGGAGATCTGAATAACCTGCTTAGGGCTATTTATTTGGGCTTATATTCTGCAGGGAGTTTGTACCAGGAATATTATAAGGCATCCTAGCATTGGATGGCCTTATTTTCACATGGGCTTCCTTATACAGCGTCCTCATGGGCAACTGGTGTAGAAATTCCTTGAAGGGAATTATTAGCTCTTGACAAGTTCTATTGTTAGAGTCTTCTAGTGGGCCAGGTAGCCTCTGAATCTCATTCTTCCTTGTGAAGATGACATATCTAGTAAATTCCAAAACATTCAATCTCTGAGATAGTTCAGTGTTGATGGTTAATACTCCCGGAGTGGAAAAATAGGAACATCTAAGATGTTCCTGATGGAGCAAAAATTTCCCCATTTGGGACATTATAGGATCTGATGTACTTCCCGACATCCTATTGAAGGTTCAGTCAATAGAAATATTTCTGCAGTACTGCCACTATTTTCTCGACCTCAAAATTCCTAGTGACCCGACTGTAGTGTGCTTCCCATATCATCTTAGCACACTCACTTGAAGGAACACAAAGGTGTCCTAGGTGACACAACAATGCATCTTAGAGGTGAAAATGTGGAACTTGCGTACCCCCCAAGAGTGCCTTATATGTGTGGCTGAATTTTGGATCGCGCTTGTAGAGAAGCGACCAATCAGAAGTCTCGTGCCCACAAGAGTTGAGAATAGTGGTTATGGCCACGATCGGTGGTCGGCTTAGGTAGCCTACAACATTATTGGTGCCACCATTCTTGTACTTGATGTTCAAATGAAATTTTTGCAGATATATGGACCACTTCTGATGGAGATCGTTCTACAACTTCCCTTGTGTCTCTATGAACTGTAGGGCTAGGTGGTCTATGTGGAAGATTGTCTCCTTCCCCAAAATGTAATGCTTCGATTGTTGACAAGCCTGCACAATGGAATACATTTCTTTGTCATGAGTGGGATACCTTTGAACTGTGTTGGACAATGTCTCATTGTGATATGCCACTGGATGCCCCTGTTGAGTAAGAACTACCCCAATAGCATAGTCATAAGCATTTGTCTTGATCTCAAATGGTTGTTGCAAGTCTACTAATGTGAGCACTGGGGCAGAACAGAGGTGATGTTTCAATTCTATGAAGGCCTTCTGTTGAGATTCCGACCAAAATAATTTTTCTTTCACTCCTCCCTCAGTGACTTGACTCAAGGGTGAAGTGATATGAGAGAATCCTAACATGAACCTGTGGTAGAAATTAGAAAGACCCAGAAAGCTGGGAAGCTCGGTTAGGGTGGTTGGGGCTGGCCAATCCTGAATGACTTAGATCTTGGCTAGATCCACATGCACCCTCCTTTAATCAATAATGTATGCCACATATTGAACTTGGGTCATGCTAAAAGTGCACTTCTCAAAATAGGCACACAACTTGTGTTGTCGTAGTGTTTGGAGGACTTCTCGGATGTGGTGGAGGTGCTCTTCCTAAGTCTGGCTAAAGATCAGAATGTCATCCAAGTACACCACTACAAATGAGTTGGTGAATGGATGCAAGATGTCATCCATCAACCTCATCAAGGTTGCGGGAGCATTCGTCAACCAGAAAGGCATGACTAGTCATTCGAAAAGGCCCTCCTTAGCTTTAAAGGCAGTCTTCCACACATCAGAGGGCTCGATTTGTACCTGGTGATACCCAAACTTCGAGTCGATCTTGCTGAAATATTTTTCCCCTTTGAGCTGGTCCAGAAGGTCATCAATCCGTGGGATCGATTACCTATTCCGGACATTGATCTTTTTCAGCACCCGATAGTCAATACAGAGTCTCTAAGTCCCATCCTTATTCTGTAACAACACGATCGAGCTCCCACAGGGCGATGAACATGGCCATATGTGACCTTTCTGCAGTAGCTCCTGAATCTGCGTCTTGATTTCATCATTCTAAAGAGTAGAGTGCTTATAGATCGGTACATTGGGTAGCGGCGCACATGGGGTGAGGTCAATGGGGTGCTTGACTTGAGAGTGAGGAGGAACCCCTGTGGGTGTGGTGAATATGTCCCTATACTCCTCCACAACCTTGTCGATTTGTTGTTGTCATGCAGAGGAGCCATGTTTGGAGGTCGTGGCCATATTCTTCTTCTTTCCCTCGGGGCATATCATCAGGAAAAAAAATTTCCTGGTTTCGGAAATGAGCTTACTACATTGTTTTGCAATAACCAAAGAGATAGTGGGAGGCAGTGGTACCTCTGGTATCCTGTACAACTTATTTCCCAAAGTAACAATAACAACAGTGATACATAACATGTCGCTTCCACAAGTATGGTTGGCCTAATAATACATCAGAAACATCAATAGGATCAATGTCACACAATACCTCATCATGAAGGGCTTGATGCTATAGGGAAGGCAGAACTGCTAGCTGACACAGAGATCTCATCCTTGGTGAAGCCACCCGATGGTGTATGGTTGTGGGTGCGCTGTGGTTGGAAAACCCAACCACTTCATGACATCTACTGAAATGAGGTTCTTTTGGCTCCCATTGTCGACGATGAACTGTAGGGGGGAGCCCTTTACCCACATCTGGGAGTGGAAGAGACGTTCTGCCTCCTCTAGATCTTCTGGTTCCTCCTTCTCGATATTCGTAGTGGCCATAGTGGCGTTGGGCTCTGCATAAATAATTTGATTCCCTTTTTCATTCCCCTTGTCAAGTTCTAATTCAGATTTAGAGCATGAATCTGATTCAGAAGCCCTCATCTTGGCCACTAGCGACTGCTTGGCCTGACACTCATGTTGTGAGTGGAGCTCTTATGGAACTCACACCACTTTCCCGTGTCTTTCTTTGGCTTCGCGGTGTTTTTATTTTCTTGTGGCTTTGGAATTTTTTCTTGAGCCACCATGCCTTGGCTTTTTCCTTTGTTCTATGGTTTGGGGGCACCTTTCCCTTGCTTTTGATTCGCAGATCCAAAGTCTCGCTTCTTCTGTTTGAATTTCTGCTCAATCTTGGAAGCATACTGGTATGTCGTACCAAGCGAGGATATGTAGAGGAAATCCATTTTCTCCTGAATGTATCTGTGCAGACAAATGTGATACTTTAGCACCAAATGTTTCTCTGAATCTTTGATACCCAACTTTGTGCGCAGGGTATGGAACAGATTCGTCAGCTTATGCACATCCTAATCCCTTTGTTGACGTAGGATGGTACATTGTATGTAATTTTCTTCATATATCCCTATAGGATACTATTGTTCCTTGATGGCATCTCGGAAATAATTCCAAGTTTGTATGACTAACAATAGAAAGGGTTTTGTGTAATATTCCTCTTTCGAGAATTTCTGCAATAGGGTCCTCAAGGACGTTGTATAAGAGAGGAACTGTAAAAATAAGCTAAAAGGGGGCTTGGATCCCATTTTTAACTCACTAAACACTTCTCTTCCAGAATTTGAGCCCAAATAAATAAGCCTAGAGGGGTTATTCAGATCTCCCCAAACTAGATCCCTCAAAAGAATGCTCAAAGAAAGAGACTACAACAATACATGAACATAATCATCAAAATATACAAATATGAATGAAAAATAAGATGAAATATAATACATCCATCATGTTCATTAATATATCAGCTACAATATACATAAATATCTTGAGGGACAAGCCTCTCAAGCTACCAGAAACAATCTCCAATGATCAAACTATGAAATACATGAGTTGTTGCAACTGTACAAAATGCCAGAGAGCAGTGAAAGCGCTGCCTATATTAGAGTAGTTGCTGCGATAGATGCATATACATGAAATATGGCTGAAATATACAAAGAAATTCCCCAAAATAGAATAATGGGCTTCAATACAAGATTTCTAGCCAATTTAGGAGAGATTGCTAGAAATGCCAGAAAATGTACAATGTGACAAATAAGTTGTCATTGCAACTGAATAAAAATAAGAATGAGGCTATGGCAGATCTGAAATACTCATACCCTCCTCTGATAATTTCGTCAAGCAAAGGGTTGATCCCTTTCACTCAAAAACACTCCTCCTGCTAAGCACAAATGGCTCTCCCAGCAACTGCCTCAGAAAATTATGTAGTTTCTGCCCTAGACTGCGTTGTTAGAGATGGTGAGTGTTTGGCCTAGTGCCAAAGATCTTAAATGAAGCTCGGGAGTCTCCTATGATGCTCCTGCGAAGAATGTGCAAGACCTCCACTGGAGAACATACCAAAGAATGACTCTATGAGTTCCTCTGTTGCTGAACCCAACAACACAACATTTTCTACTGCAGAAACAACGTTGTAGCTGAAGGGATAAGCTTGGCCAAATTCTTCAATGAGGAAATGAAGCTCAAACCCTCTCTTACCTTCAGGATGAGGTAGGGATTCCCGACTAGGAACACCCTTGGGTGAAGAACACTACAACCCTGCTAAAAAACCTGGGGATGCAAGTCTTTGCAGACCCAACGAAAATAATAAGCTCATGCGTAATGAAAATGGGCTGCCATCTCCTCCTTATAAAGAAAATGAACTCTTCTCACCACGCGTCCCATTCACACTTGCTTCTAGCTCAAGCAAGTGAAGCCTCCACTAAAACTACGTTGTCCAAGTAGGTTCAATGTATCTGGACAATTTTAGTTGACTTGGTCAAAATGACTAGATCAAGCATGATCTAATCCTGTTCACACCATGTGGTGCTAAATTTAGCTACTTTATTATTCTTCCTTTCACACAAGGAGTGCTATTTCTTCATCAAAATGGGTTAAGGGGTCTCCTTACCCATTTTATTTAACAAAATAAAAAGATGCTAACTATAATGTTCCTTTTAGCTTGAGGCTGAAAATTGGGAACATTACATTTTGTCTCATATTTTTTCTCCCAGTAGGTTTCCCACCAGTCCTTGACATGGGGGGTAGCTTTGAGGAGTGAAAAAATAATCTTCTCCCGGTCGGAAAAGTCATGAAACAATAAATATCCTTCTAATAGATTCAACCATCTATCTATGGAATCTGCATCTATTTGACCTTCAAATATGTGAATGTCAAAGTTTACTTTTACCTTAAAGGGAGTCGTGCCTCCAGAGTGTCTGCTGGATGCAAATGCGCCACTGGTGGGCAGTCGTTGAAGGATCTGGGAAAATTTAGTCATCATCATGTTCCTTTGTTTTTCGAGGGCCTTCTTGAGAAATATTTTGATAGGATCTCCTACTCTCTCATATTTCTTTTCATCCCCCATGGGCATCCGTCGAGGTTTGCGAGGATGACCTTGAAAAGGTTCCACCAGATCGAGCCCTAACTCCTTATACCTCGACCTCGTTGAGGACATGCAAAGAAGGATCGAGAAAAATCAGACTGCTCTCACACCACTGATTCTAATTTATGCAGGAATGCAACAGAATACATAAATAACCATAAATACAAAGATGCAGCAGAAATAACACTTCATTTCATTAATATAAAAGAACTTAAATTTTCTTACAGACATAATGGAAATAAACTAGCTAGGGCACTGGTAGCTTATCTCTGAGAAAATATTTGGGGGCTACGGGTCTCTAAACTGAATTAAAATGAGGCTCGAGGGCGTATTTATTATTTAGAAACAATGGAAAACCCTAAACGTCCAAAAACTTTACCCTAGGAGATGAAGCGCCAAAACTATGGACCCCGTTTGGTTAAATTGGTGTTTTAACTTCTCGGGGATGTAGCTTTGGCATACTATATTAATTTGGCATACGATGCCCAAAAAACGTCGTTTAGGGCCTTAAAATGGCTCCAAAAGTTTAGGACCCGAAACTGCTAAAAATCATAAGTTGTGTCGAAACTGAAAAACTGAAAGAGACAATGGTGGGGCCCCAAGTGGAATAGGCGGGTGGCCACCAATATCCACCTGGATCAATTTGAATGGTTCGTTATGCCATTTGGACTGACTAATGCACCAAGCACCTTTATGATATTCATTAATGATGTTTTCAAGGCATATTTGGGTAAGTTTGTGGTCATCTACCTTGATGACATTTTAGTATTCAGTAAATCTTGGGAAGAACCATTTTAAACATGTTCACACCATACTTGAGTTATTGCAAGCACATGGCCTTCAGGTCAAAGAAAATAAATCCTATTTTGTACAAAAATGAGTTCAATATTTGGTATTTATTATTGGCAACACAAGGGTTCGTCTAGATCCCTATCGTTTACAAGCTTTGGTGCAATTTCCAGCCCCTTCCAATTCACATGACCTCAAGAGATTCGAAGGTATTAATTTCTACAGAAATTTTTTTCTCTCATTTGTCATATTTGGCTCGCCCTTTGCCCCAGTTGTCTCATCAAGAAAATTTTATTTGGGACGTTGAATCTGAGCAATAATTTTCTCAACTGAAGAATGCCTTATGCTCTACCCCCATTATTCATTTTCTAGATATGAATCAAAAATTTGAGATGGAAACTGATGCCTCTCAATTCACCATTAGAGGTATTCTTAAAGACGGAGGCCAACCTGTGGCATACCATTCTGAGGCACTTGTGGATTCTAAGCTCATGTACAGAACCTATGAAAAATAATTCTATAGTTTAGTGCAAGCTTTGAAGCGGTGGCACCATTACATTCTTGGAAAAGAGACCATCCTCCATACATATCATCATCTACTAATATTCATCAGCTCACAATGCAAGATTCAAGGTAAAAACCATTTAAAGTGGGTTTCTTACATTCAAAAATTCCATCTGGTGATTAAATATAAGAAGGGTACAAGTAATAAAATGTTTGATTTGTTAAGTTGAAAACCTACTCAGGTCCTACACATTCTAGAGGTGCATTTTTTTACATATGATGCTTGGCAAGATATGTATTCAACAGATATGGTCTTTGGTGAGATATGGGAAGCTTTGTAGCAACCTACAGTCATAAAGCAAACTATGTTTTTTGATTATACCATTCCTAATGGTTGGTTGTATTAACTTAACCAACTATGTGGGCCACAATTTGATGATCATCTCATTCTCATCCATGAAGCACATGCTTCTTCATGCATAAGTAATTTTGGCACAACCAATACCATTCTCAATCTTTAACGCCACTTCCATTGGCCCTCCTTACCAAATCAAGTGGAAAAATTCATTCGCGCATATTCTCTTTATTGATAAAGAAAGCCCTCAAACCGTAAGCATGGTTTGTATCAGCCATTACCAATTCCCTCTCTTCCTTGGGAATCCATTTTCATTGACTTTTTAATTGACCCTCATACTATATCTCAAAAAAATGATGTTATCTGGGTAGTGGTATGTCATTTCTCCAATATGGATAAATTTCTTCCTTCTCATAAAACTACATCTCTTGCTTAGACCATGGATCTCTTCTTCCAACATGTGTGGCCACAGTTTGGTTTTTCAAGTAGCATTATTTATGATCATGACTCTTGTTTTCTCACTACACTTTGGCATACTCTTTGGTATTTGTTGGGTTGCGAACTTCGTTTCTCCACTGCCTTCCACCCAAAAATATATGTACAAACCGAAGTTGTCAATCATACTTTGGTTCAATCACTTCACAACTATTTTTCCAAAAAAAAACAATGGGATAAATTGAGAATTTTTAGGGCTTGAGATTAATATAAAAATTCTCTTCTTGATAATTACATGTGAGCTTGCTTATGTAAATCTCTTCTTTAACTTAGTTAATATTTCATCAAGTCAATTATCAAAGTACTCAGTCAAATGTAGAGATAGAATTATTTTCACTTGTAACTAAATATATTGAAATATGGTTAGGAAGGTAAATATCTGATTTACCTTCCTCACTTTCTACCACCTTTAGATCAACCTGTCGTCTTACAATCACTATCTTTGACTTTGGCAAATTATTTTCTTAGATACTTCAAACCCAGAGATGTCCAAACTGTACCCTTCCTGCACCTATCCGCAATTTAGTTTCACCACTCCATAATCCTGTACCTTACTTATCTGCACATTATACTTTCCTATGTCTTTCGAAAATTGTACTCTTATGTTCCTTCCTCAATCTACTACCTTTGTATATTACGCATGTTAGCCACCTATATTTTTCAATTATATCAGCGGGTGGCTAAATATTCTTTGCAGCCTTCAAGAAACAAATTCAGTCCTGAAATTGTTGGTGCTTGAAGTCTGTTGGTAAGATCATGAACTGATGGTTGGTTCTTCATACTTTCCCTCTTCTCTGCCTCTGATATTCTATGAAAATACAAGTCAGAAACTGCTGCATCCCTTTTCCTTTTCCCTCCCTTGCTTCCGTTTTACCTTCATTCTTCCATTTCCCTTTATTCATGAAAACCCCACCAAACCATGTGTTATTCCTTATACCTCCATTATTTTCTCTCCCCAAGGTTAAAAACCCATGTTTTAACCTTATCGGAATTATATTTCCTTTTGGAATTCTTTAGAAAAACCATAGAAAACACATGTTTCTATGCGTTAGGCTTAGACCCTTCAGGCTAAGCCCCTACCTTTTTCTTCCTCCATATGCCCGAGCGCCACGACCGGCCGCTCAAGTCCAGAGGCGCTAAACCGAAGCGTGGTCCCCACTCCGCTCTTTTCCTTTGAAACCTTCAAAAAACCCATATTTTATAAGGTTTGGGTGTGAAATATGAAACCACATTTTTTATTGCCCCGAGCCTTCCCAGCCGTCGATCTGCCCCCGAGATTCGACGGAGCGGAGTACTTCACACCTGGTGGACCCCCCTTCCCCCGTGCTCGTTTCCAAAAACCATGGTATATATCCCGCACCACCTTTCGTCGAATGGCGGTTTTATCCCATCGGCCAGCGATTCCACACGCTGGCTGACGCGTGTCCTCCACTCCATTTCCAAAACCACCGTCCTTTCACCTCGCCCGCGTGTTATCTATCATCCCATAACCCCGCAGCAGGATTCGCCTCTGCCTTCGGATCTGGGCCCTCCCATCCGACGGTTGCTAATCGCCATTTCTGCCCGGCTTTTAACGGTTTTCCCCCGCCTGCTGAACTTTCCCCCGGCGCGTCCAAAGTCGATCTTCGCCGTCGATCTCCGCGGATCGACGGTTCTCATTCGTCCTCCCGATTCCATTGTACAAAATCCCTTTTTATTCGCTGACTTTCCAAAACACCCCCGACCGTTGATCGCAATATGATCAACGACTCTGATTGCTCTATTTTTCCGCACGCCCTCCGATGCAGATTGTCCATATAACGCAGGATTTTCTCATTTTTATTGTATTTTGCAGGTTTTAAGGTTCTTTCATCGTGTTTTAGTGAAAATCTGAAGGTTGAGGGTGACGACTCCCGTCCTTCTGATTAATCCAGAGAATCGACCGCAGGGTGAAGAACAATGATATCAACAAGGTTTCATGAGCCTTGGTTGCTACGCGTCCCTGTAAATCCTGAAGAATGCCGTCAACATCAACGCAGAGAAGAGTATCGGATTTTGAAGACCCCAGTGAACCAGAGCAGCAGATCAGTGGATATATTGGCGGGGATTATGGCTAAGACGGTTATCAAAAGCCTAATCCCCGACTCAGAACACAGATTAAAGGAAAACCTAAAAGTGTTCATCAGACATATTTCCTCCACCGCCATACTTTGAGGAAAATTGATTCCTCAACCACCGCAGTGCCACCTATTTCCTCAGAATGCTCAATCAGAGGATGAATTTATTGAACAAGATCATATATTATGCCTCGGAACAACCAAAGAAGTTATTTCTGCACCAGATTTTACGAAAGAATGTTTGCAGAGTAACCCTAACAGTACGCAGAGCCTCAAAGGTCAACAAAAGCTCCCTTCGAGCTTACTTCATAAGTGTAAACACATTAATGCAGTGCAACACCTGTATGATTTCTTCATCGAGCCTCCCAGGGCCAGGAAGACATTAATTCTGCATTAATTGTATTTAGAGATCTCTTTATTAGATCTCACCTCCTCATCCTTCTATAAATACTCCAGAAGAAGATGAGTGAGGGGTTGGATTAGTTGGTTGTCAATGTAATTGCTGAAGTGTTGTAGCTGTTTCTGAGTGGAAAACTCTTGACTGTAAATAGTGGTTTCATAGGCTCTTGGAGCTCTGCTTGTAACAGATAGGTTAGATTGTGAAGAGAGATGGATTAAAACATTGGATTTGAAGATTGTAACCGGTTTGAGGCAATCAATACAAGCTGATTTATGGGATCCTGGTCTATGCTGATGGTGATGTTATTCTCACTGTAACTTGTGTTTTGTTTCTGTTTTTAATTTGTTTCATTTTCCACTGTAAAGAACAGTTTAAACAGTGTTAGGGCCTGCTGTATATCAGTAACCTTCTCTGGCTGAGAAATCTTTATTTAAATGTTTTCTTTCTGCTGTGTTATTTGAGAATGATTTAATTCAGTCTAAGTACAGAGATGTTGGCGTTCCCTCATCTTTTCGTCACTGCTGAATGTTATTTTTAAATGTTACTTTCATATAGGTTGTGTAAGGAATGAATTGAGGAAATCAAAGGTTAGCCCTGAGTCCCTTTCTTGTTTTCTCAACTATTTGACTGTTTCCCTTAGGATGTGTCAAAAGCTGACTAGTTTCGAAGTACTTATCAGATCTTAGGCCATTCTGTGTTATCTTTGTGATTGTCTTGAAAGTAACTAAGTAAAGAAGAACTAGGAGAGGATCAGGGTGAGTCCCAGCCCACTAGTGTCTGCTCCAAAGGTTGCCTTCAAGTTTCCCTTCGTTTTTAATCTGTGTTCTATTAGAAGTGTATCAAAGGCTGGATAGTTTCAAAGTACTTACCAGATCCTAGTTTGCTTCTATGTTTTTCTTAAGTGCCTGGTCAAAGGGTGGCTAGTTTCAAAGTACTTACCAGATCCTGGGCTGCTCTTTGTTCTGCATCTGTTATTTCCCTTTCTTATTGTATCACCCCATTCCATAAATCAAACTTTAAAGATATCCTTAGGCATAGATGACTTGCCCCATAGATTACTCTTGAACCTGAATGTTTCAATTAAATTCTTTTATGACTCCATAGCCCAATGGATTAAAAACTTGCCATCATCTTTCTTCATGATCAAAGCTTATTCTGCTTGCTTGCAACTTCTCACCTTTGAACCTATTTTCATATAGATCTTTCCGCCTCAGACAACAACTATTTTCAACCATCCGAGAAAACCAAACAAAACCCTTGGCCTTCATAACTAGCCTAATATCATCACCCCAAACTTCAAAGACAATATCCATCTTTGTACATATTGGAGAGATCCCTCTCCGGATTCAGGAGGGCTAGATCCTAGAATCCCAAAGTTGGTTGAAATGATGTTAACTCTGTGATCGGACTTTGCCAATCTTGCTTGTTACAGAGACCTAACATTTCTGGCGACTCCGCTGGGTATTTATTTTAACCCAGAATCTCTATAAGACCTTGAGAGTGAAAAGCAGCCTTTTCAAGCACTACCAAGAAATGGTAATTAAGATGAAGCTCAATTGAATCAGTGACAAACTAGGTCAATCCTAGGATTCTTTTAAGTTTTTATCTAACCTTGGAAAATCAGCTAGCTTAGCCATAAGGATAGACTGTCTTTGTTTCATAACCGTAGCTAAGTTTTGAGGCAGAGTTAGGAATTCTTCTAAACCACAAGCAATTCAGAAAATACCAAAAACATTTCAGATTGGTAGTAAAACACTAGTTTTGATATCTTGTATACGACTTTGATGTGTTTTACGCTATGCTCTTAGACAGAGTATGGAAAGGGCCAGGTAGCCTCCGAGTCTCATCCTGTTTTAGGGGTGACATATCTGGTGAATGCCCTCCCAGTCGATCTCTGGTTAGAGTTTGTTGTGTTTTGAGATATCCTTCAAAAGGAATGTTTCACAAACACTGTGGTGGACAGTGTACTCCTTTGAAAACACTCTGAACCTTCCACCTGGTGACTCCACAATCCTGAACAGACCTTAAGACTCCACTGGGAATAACCTTTATCATTATAAAATCATTCAAACTCAGTTAGAGGACTGTGGGATTTAAAAATTGTAAAAACAGATTGGTTAACCTCCTAAAGATTGTCATATCTAGTTGAAATTTTCCTGTTTAGTTGGGTCTAAACATATAAACATTGTGGCTCCTAAAAAGATTCACACTAGAGCCCATCCTGACCCAGATCCTCCTAAGATAGTTGACAACCCGGAAAGAATCCTTAGGAAGTCTCCTAAGACACAATTTTCAGCTATTTTCAGACCACCCCCAAGAGCTAATTCAGTCCCTGAAAACCTTTCAGCTCTTCACAATTCACAAATTGACTTATTAAATCCATTCAGAACTAGGTCGTTTGGTGATTTAGATCAGCTAGATCCTGAGCCTTCACTTTCATCTCTCCAAATAAGTGAACTCCTTGGGGATAGAGAATCAACACCTCATGATTTACATTTTCTACATAATCTAGGTGTCTCTCATCCAAGATCAGCTCAGAAATCTACTGCTGTTCCATCCACTTCTGTTCATCCTTCATTCACTGTTCAAACCACTCCACTTCAACCCACACCTCCTCTTGTAAATCCACCTCCACTACATATCATGGCAGCATGGTATGCTCCCTTAGTCCTTCCTTTACCATTAGCCAATCTTCCACAGGACTATCAGTCCAAAATTCCATTGTATGATGCTAGCAATACTATAACAACATCTCAACAAACTCCCAGATATTACTGCTGACAAAAGAATTATAATAATCTTTCAAACACTGTTTTCTTCATTGCCTAAAGTTTAGGGAGAAGTGAGTGCCACCAGCAAACCCCTGCAGCTAACTACCTTGTCGACAACATTCACATGGAAGGCAGAACCTTCCAAGTCCCAGATGATTAAATAATCTTAATAGAACCCTTGGGAAAAAAAATACCAGCCAACCAGTTTCTTGAAGGTGGCACACCTTTCACCGAATCCAAACCCTGGCCTAACAAATTAACAAATTTCTGGGGGGTTTGATCCTCACATGACATATTCACTCAGAGAAAGAGTTTTTGCAACCCTTGAAGATATGCAAAGAGGTGCTCTTTCTATGGAAGTTAACCTTATGGAGAAAAGAGCAAGGATGAAAGCTGAAAAGAGAGTATCTTTTAGAGAGGAAACCACCCCTTCCACCTCAAGCTCGAAGATGGAAAGAATGATGGAAGAAATGATGAAGAAAATGAGCATTCTAGAGAGAGCGCAAGCAGGTTTAAATCAGAACGCTCCTCAAAACAGAAACCAAAACCAGAATCAGAATATTAGAAGGAATCAACCTTTAAACAGACCTAGGGAAGATGATCAGCACATCACTCCTCCCTTTCATCAAAACTTTTTAAGTGAGGTTGAACAAACAGATCATATAACAGAGGAAGATGATATAAACTTATTCGGGGTAGATGATGATGACTTTGAGGTTCATTATGATAAAAAACAAGGTCTTTATACACCTTACGATGACAGAAGAAATGATAATGAGAATTACTATCAAAGCATGGAAAATGCTGTCATAGAGCCTTCAAGGGAATATGAACTCAGAAGCAGGTCTAATCAACAAACCCCCAACCATAAAACCTCTGACAAGCCTTCTCAAAACAGCACTGCAACCAAGTCTAAAATGATCAAACAAAAGGACACAACAGTGGCTGTTAATTCTGGTAGTGGTAAGGAGAAAGGCACTCAAAATATTGAAAAACAGAGTGCAAACATTAGCAGTACTAGCACTCCGGTTAGTACTCCTGGTCAAACCACTGTTTCAACTGTAGATAAAACAAATCAGCAAGTTGTTATTGCTGATAAAGTGGCAGTAAACAAGGCTGAAATCAATGTTTTAAAGAGTCAAAACCTCTTTAGCCTAGAACATGAAATCTCAAAGATCAAAATTTCTGTTCCTTTGACTGAGTTAGCTGCCCAACATGTATATAGGTCCAAAATTTTGAAAGCTTTGAAATTAGAAGATAATGAAGACACACTCAATCTTAATGATGATCAACCAGAGCTTATTTTTGGTCCAGAGATTGAAGGCAAGTTCCAAGAGGGTCCTGTCCCTCCCTTTTATGTAAGCTTAAACATTCATGACAAAATTCTGCACAATGTTATGCATGACTCGGGCGCTTCCCATAATTTAATGCCAAAAGCTGTAATGGAGAGCCTGGGTCTTGAAATTACCAGACCTTACAAAGATTTGTACTCCTTTGACTCAAGCAGAGTTAAATGTCTAGGATTGATTAAAGATCTCTGTGTTAATTTAGCCCAGATTCCAGCCAAGTGTTTAGTCATGGATGTTGTCATAGCTGATGTACCCCCAAAGTATGGAATGCTTTTATCAAGATCTTGGGGGGCTAAGTTACAAGGAACTATGCAAATGGACATGACCTATGCGACTATCCCTGTTTTTAATCAAACTATAAGACTTTACAGGGAGTCCCACATGCAATACACAGTGACAAGTCAAGATCGGCCTCAAAACTCCCCTCTCTATGCTATTAGCACGAGCCTTGATTCTTTTATCATGTTTAATGATGAAACACTTACAGGACAAATCCTTTCAACAGAATCAATGGCTGAAACGGAGGAAGAGGAACACAACGCTGTACGGCCGGAACAGTCTATTGCGTCTGAAAATCCTAGTAAACTAAACGCAGACATTGAACTACAAGTCATCAGTCCATTAAACTTAAAGCTTGACAGTCAAGAGGACAATCCTCAACCCGATGAAAAACTTGAGGAATCAAATTATACAAAACCCATTCACCAAACTGAAAATGCCCCTCTTTGGACTATGTATTTTGATGGGTCATGCACCAAAACGAATGCTGGTGCAGGTGTCTGGATTACTAACACTGAAAACAATCATACAGAGTGTATTTCGTGTAAATTAGATTTTCAGTGTTCCAACAACATAGCAGAATATGAATCCCTTCTCTTAGGCCTGCATCTCTTGAAAAAGTTAGCTGCCAAAAGAATTAATGTATATGGGGATTCTGAATTAATCATTAGGCAAGTCAGCGGGGAATATAATGCAAATCACCCCAGGCTTAGGGCCTATAGGAATGATGTCATGGATCTTTTGAAAACATTTGAGGAGTCCACACTGACTTTTGTCCCAAGAAAAAGAAACATTGCAGCCCACAATTTAGCCTTTGCTGCTAGAACCTGCCCAATGCTATATGATGACACATCTCAAATTAAATTCAGACCAGCAATCCCGGATAACAAGAAATATTGGCAGGTGTTCGATGGGGATAAACAAATAGAAGACTTCATGCAATTCAGAAATGAGTTTGAACTCCATAGTTCAGATTCAGATTATGATACAGACTGCAGTGAAGAAAATTTCCTTGGTGAAGAGGAACCGTCTCCAAAGCTGGTAGATATAAACCTTCAGACTATTAAATTTAGAAACCAAACAGAATTAAGTGCAAAATTTGAAACAGAGGAATTGGAAACTCTGCATTCTAAGGATGATAGTTTGCCCAAGGGTTTGGCCCCTCTAGAAGAACTGTTTGATATTGATGATGTGGCCAACAAACCTAAACTGGAACCTATAGAAACTGAAGTGGAGGAATGCAATATAGGCAGTAAGGAAAAACCGAAAATGATCAAACTGTCCAAAACTTTACCAGCTCACATTAAACTCAAATACTTAGAGCTGTTCAAAGAATTTTCTGATATTTTTGCGTGGAGTTATGAAGATCTTAAATCCTATGACACTGAAATAATACAGCACAAAATCCCTCTTAAAGAAACCAAACCATTCAAACAAACTGCTAAAACTGCTAAGAATCAACCCTGCACCCAGCTTGCCATTGGTTACAAGGAAATCATGAAAATGTATGATGCTGGTATTATTGTCCCTATTAGATATTCTGAGTGGGTATCTAATCTGGTGTCTGTTAGGAAGAAGACCGGAGAAATCGAGCTTTGTATAGACTTTAGAGACTTGAACAAAGCTTCATTGAAGGACAACTACCCCTTGCCCAAGATGGATCACATTCTACAAAGGGTGGTAGGGTCTAGAAGAATTTCTTTGCTGGATGGCTATTCGGGGTACAATCAGATCTTGGTTTACCCTGCGGATCAATTAAAGACAGCCTTTACTACACCCTGGGGCACCTTCATGTATGTGAAAATTCCCTTTGGTCTAATGAATGCTGGAGCAACCTTTCAAAGAGACACGGACATAGCATTCTCGGAAGAATTGGGTTTCTTCATCATTATATATTCATGATGTAATCCTGTAGCCAAAAAATGATAACATACCTAGAACATTCGAGGAATTACTTTAGAAGGCGTAAGGTTTGCATATCTTTGAACCCTAAGAAGACACTATTCGGTCTCCAAGAAGGTAAACTTCTTGGGCACATTATTTCGGAAGAGGGTATTAAGATAGATCCAAAGAGGATTGAGGCCATATTGCAAATCTCTCATCCTCGAAACATCAAGGAGTTGCAATCTTTCATTGGAAAGATTAAATTTTTGAGAAGGTTCATCCCCAACTTGGCCGAGCTCCTTAGGAATATAACAAACATGTTGAAGAAGGAGCAAGGGGTAAAATGGACATTGGAAGCAAAGAAGTCCTTTCAACTGGTGAAACAAGCGTTAACCAAAACACCGGTTCTAATAAGTCCTGAATTTTCAAAAGATTTTTATATTTTTTCATTTGCATCAAAACATCCCATAGTTGTTGTCCTTTTACAGAAAAATTCACAAGGACAAGAGCAGCCTATTCCATTCTTTAGCAAGGCATTGAGGGATGCCCCTTTGAAGTATAACATTATGGAAAAACAAGCTTTGTTGTTAAAAGGCTTTGAAAGACTTCAAAGTATACGTCCTTCACTCACACGTCATTGCCTTTGTCCCAAATTCGGTTGTAAAAGACATTCTAACCCAGGATCTAGATGGTAAAAGAGGTAAGTGGATTGCAGTAATTCTTGAATATGATTTAGAAATAAAACCCACTAAGCTCATTAAAGGCCAAGGTCTAGCCAAATTAATGGCTGAATCAAATTGTGAACTTCTTGATATTAATATGATCGATGCTTTAGATAACCAAGAAGAACTCTCAACTCCAGTTGTTGAAGATCATTTTATGATTTCTCCTTGGTACGCTGATATTGTTTATGTTTTGCTTAATCTAAATACACCTCCTGGTTTATCCAAAACTAAGGCAAGATTCCTAAAGTTAAAAGCTGTAAACTATTGCATTATTGATAAAATGTCTTTGTGGCTGGAAAAATGCTATCGTAATAAAGTTTAATATTTGCCCTAGTTTGATGCAGAAAAAATTAAGCAGGAATTCCATGAAGGAGAGTGTGGAGGCCATTTATACTGGAAGTCAACAGCCAACAAAATTTTGAGGGCTGGTTTCTATTGGCCCACTCTTTTTCCTGATGTGCACAAACTGACAACTACTTTCCATAAATGCCAATTGTTTGAAGGCAAGAGAAAATTGCTACCCCTTCCTCTGCATCCAATTACCGTTGAAGCCCCTTTTCAACAGTGGGGACTCGACTTCATAGGAGAAATCCACCCATCATCCTCCCAACACAGGTAGATTCTGCACGCTACGCACCATTTCACTATGGATGGTGTCATTCCTTGTAGACAGCCAAATATCCTTATCATAAAATCACAGAAACAAATATCCGTTCCTGCATTTGGCCGCCCTACCAAGATCATTGCGTACAATGCAGCAGATTTGGGTCAAAGAAATGGTGGAATTGGCCACAAGTACCAAATAATTGGACATTCTGTCAACTATTACCCTGGTTGCACGAGTTTTGGGTCTGAACAAAAGTCAGAGAATATAATAAAGAAACTCATGAGGACAACAAAAAGTCTTGCAATATGTGTTGATCCATGCACTCTCAATGACAGATTAACTTTGAAGAAATCCATTGGTATGTCACCTTTCCAGCTTGTGTATGGTACAGATGCAATTTTTCCAAACAGCCTCGGTGTACCAGTTATGAAGTTAATTCAAGAGTTACAGATTGAAGAAAATGACATAATCAGAAGAATAAATCAGACCATTCATCTTCAGCAAACCAGAGATGAAGTGTACAACAAAGCATTGCAGAAGCAAGACAATATCAAGAAGATATTTGATAGAAGGAAAAAGGCCAGCAATTTCAAGATTGGGGAAAAAGTTTTGAAGTGGGACTCAAAGAGGGAGGACAAGGGAAAGAATGGTAAATTTGATAATCTGTGGCTTGGCCCTTACTCCATTCATTCAGTTGCTGGAAACAATGCATTCTTCTTACAAGAGCTGAATGAAACAGAATTGTTTGGGGGTCCTGTCAATGGCAGGATGCTTAAGCATTACCTTTCTTAAATTATTTCATGTTTGAAGCCTTTTTTTTACTGTAAATATTTCATCCACCATTGCATTTAAAGTTATGAAAAATCAAAAAATACAAAAAAACAAAGAAAGAACGAAAAGAAGGCAGAAATGAAAACAAGAAAGGCAAAGCCCCATGCCAAAAAAGAGAAATAAATCTGAAAGTGTGCAAGGTTAAATGCCACTCCTCAAAACACACTTCTAATTAGTCAAACTATTTAATCTTGGCTAATTAGCTTTCAATTTTCTGCTGATAGGGTAGCAAATTTGATTTTCCAAACTGTTTAATCTTGGCTTATCAGTAGATAGATTAGGGTAGAAATTAAGGTTCAAACCAACTCAAAATCTGAACCAAAGTTTCCAAAGAGATGACTCAAAACTACTCTAAATTCTGAGTCAAAGAAACGACACCTGGTTCTAATTCGCTCAAAACTTGAACCAGAGGAAAAATAAAGATAGCTCAAAGAAAAAGCAAAAACAGAGCTGTGAAGGTAAGAGAAGGCCATAATAAGAAATTTTCAGATCTTAAGCCTTCTGTTTTGATTTAAAATTTTCTGCAAATAAAAATCTATGTGCAGCTTGTCTTTATGCCATGGATCATAGCAAGTCAAACAGCTCAATCTTGACTTGACTATTTTTAAATTTCTGTTATAGAATTTAGAGAATGAAAGTTTGTTGGACTGTTTAATCCCAACAGACAGTAGACTAGGTAGAGGGAAACAAACAAATATCCTGAATCATGAATCGTTTAATCCGAGTCTGTGGAGAAATAAGGAGTAGAAATAGATTAGATTTCGCTTAAAAGAATAAAATGTTGAGAAGAGAGTTTGCTGTAATCCCAAGTGCACTCCGATGAAGAAAATGTTAGATCGAGATTGGGGTAGGGCAGTGAAGTTGTATTGATGGAATTACTTTTCTTCAGACCCATATTATTTGTCAAGGAAAAAGCAAGAGCAAGCAAACAAGAAAATTCTCAGCATCCCAGAAATCAAGTCTCACTTGATGCCTTCAAGACAAGTACCATCCCCAAGTGGAGCCACCGTTAGCCACCTGTAGCTTTCAATTTATATCAGCGGGTGGCTGAATATTCTTTGCAGCCTTCAAGAAACAAATTCAGTCCTAAAATTGTTGGTGCTTGAAGTCTGTTGGTAAGATCATGAACTGATGGTTGGTTCTTCATACTTTCCCTCTTCTCTGCCTCTGATATTCTATGAAAATACAAGTCAGAAACTGCTGCATCCCTTTTCCTTTTCCCTCCCTTGCTTCCGTTTTACCTTCATTCTTCCATTTCCCTTTATTCATGAAAACCCCACCAAACCATGTGTTATTCCTTATACCTCCATTATTTTCTCTCCCCAAGGTTAAAAACCCATGTTTTAACCTTATCGGAATTATATTTCCTTTTGGAATTCTTTAGAAAAACCATAGAAAACACATGTTTCTATGCGTTAGGCTTAGACCCTTCAGGCTAAGCCCCTACCTTTTTCTTCCTCCATATGCCCGAGCGCCACGACCGGCCGCTCAAGTCCAGAGGCGCTAAACCGAAGCGTGGTCCCCACTCCGCTCTTTTCCTTTGAAACCTTCAAAAAACCCATATTTTATAAGGTTTGGGTGTGAAATATGAAACCACATTTTTTATTGCCCCGAGCCTTCCCAGCCGTCGATCTGCCCCCGAGATTCGACGGAGCGGAGTACTTCACACCTGGTGGACCCCCCTTCCCCCGTGCTCGTTTCCAAAAACCATGGTATATATCCCGCACCACCTTTCGTCGAATGGCGGTTTTATCCCATCGGCCAGCGATTCCACACGCTGGCTGACGCGTGTCCTCCACTCCATTTCCAAAACCACCGTCCTTTCACCTCGCCCGCGTGTTATCTATCATCCCATAACCCCGCAGCAGGATTCGCCTCTGCCTTCGGATCTGGGCCCTCCCATCCGACGGTTGCTAATCGCCATTTCTGCCCGGCTTTTAACGGTTTTCCCCCGCCTGCTGAACTTTCCCCCGGCGCGTCCAAAGTCGATCTTCGCCGTCGATCTCCGCGGATCGACGGTTCTCATTCGTCCTCCCGATTCCATTGTACAAAATCCCTTTTTATTCGCTGACTTTCCAAAACATTTCCCGGGATCACAGACCGTAATACGATCAACGCCTCCATTGCTCTATTTTTTCTGCACGTCCGGTTGCGATTGTCCATATAACGCAGATTTTCTCATTTTTATTTTATTTTGCAGGTTGGTTCTTTCGTGTTTTAGTGAAAACCACAGGCGAGGCGACTTACGTTGCCCCTTCGTTGATTAATCCGTAGAATTCATAGGTGTTAAATGTCGATATCAACACATTGAGCTCTCCTAAGGCATGTGTCTTATAAAGCCCATATAATTCCACAACAATGCAGAGAGGATGTATTATATCTTGAAGAATTTCATGAACCAAAGATAATATAGATATCATGATAGACATGAATATATTAAGACGGTTATCAAAAGCCAGATTTTAATTAACATGGTTTGAAGGAAAACCTGTGCGGACATCGTAGACATTGCCTCCACCGTCATACTTTGAGGCAAATTGATTCCTCAACCACCGCAGTGCCACCTATTGCCTCAGAATGCTCAATTAGAGGATGAATTTATTGAACAGGATCAGATATTATGCCTCGGAACAACAAAATAAGTTATTTCTACACCAGATTTAATGACAGAATGTTTGCAGAGTAACCCGAATAGTACGCAGAACCTCAAAGGTCAACAAAATCTCCCTTCGAGCTTACTTCATAAGTGTAAACACATTAATGCAGTGCAACACCTGTATGATTTCTTCATCGAGCCTCCTAAGGCCAGGAAGACATTAATTTTGCATTAATTGTATTTAGAGATCTCTTTATTAGATCTCACCTCCTCATCCTTCTATAAATACTCCAGAATAAGATGAGTGAGGGGTTGGATTAGTTGGTTGTCAACGTAATTGCTGAAGTGTTATAGCTGTTTCTGAGTGGAAAACTCTTAACTGTAAATAGTGGTTTCATGGGCTCTTGGAGCTCTGCTTGTAACAAATAGGTTAGGTTGTGAAGAGAGATGGATTAAAACATTGATTTGGGTAAAGATTGTAACTGGTTTAAATGTTCAATACAAGCTGATTTATGGGATCCCGGTCTATGTCATGTACAAGTATTCCCACCGAATTTGTGTTTTGTCATTTTCAATTTGTTTCATTTTCATGCTCCAAAGGTCAACAGCAAGTGTTAGACCTCAGATATCAAGATCCTTCTCTGGCCGAAATCTTTATTTAAATGTTTTCTTTCTCACTGTATATTTTTCTGAGAATTTGATTTGATCTCACCATGACAGACAAGTGCCTCATCTTTTCGTCACTGCTGAATGTTATTTTTAAATGTTACTTTCATATATATTGTGTAAGGAATGAATTGAGGAAATCAAAGGTTAGCCCTGAGTCCCTTTCTTGTTTTCTCAACTATTTGACTGTTTCCCTTAGGATGTGTTAAAAGCTAACTAGTTTCAAAGCACTTATCAGATCTTAGGCCATTCTGTGTTATCTTTGTGATTGTCTTGGAAGTAATTAAGTAAGGAAGAACTAGGAGAGGATCAGGGTGAGTCCCAGCCCACTAGTTTCTGCTCCAAAGGTTGCCTTCAAGTTTCCCTTTGTTTTTAATCTGTGTTCTATTAGAAGTGTATCAAAGGCTGGATAGTTTCAAAGTACTTACCATATCCTAGTTTGCTTCTATGTTTTTCTTAAGTGCCTGGTCAAAGGCTGGCTAGTTTCAAAGTACTTACCAGATCCTGGGCTGCTCTTTGTTCTGCATCTGTTATTTCCCTTTCTTATTGTATCACCTCATTCCATAAATCAAACTTTAAAGAGATCCTTAGGCATAGATGACTTGCCCCATAGATTACTCTTGAACCTGAATGTTTCAATTAAATTCTCTTATGACTCCATAGCCCAATGGATTGAAAACTTGTCATCATCTTTCTTTATAATCAAAGCTTACTCTGTTTGCTTGCAACTTCTCACCTTTGAACCTATTTTCATATAGATCTTTCCGCCTCAGACATCAACTATGTTCAACCATACGAGAAAACCAAACAAAACCCTTGGCCTTCATAACTAGCCTAATATCATCACCCCAAACTTCAAATACAATATCCATCTTTGTGCCATTGGATCCTACCCTCTCCCAGGATTCGGAAACCTAGTTCTACCACCAAGTCACAGGGTTGGTTGCAAATGATATTTAACTACGCGATCGGACTTGCCAATCTTGCTTGTTACAGGAGAGACCTAACTTGCATAATATCATTACAAAGATATTTTATGGTCAACATTAATTCTACTATTACGAATATTCTAGAATATTTCATGGAAGTTAAATCTCTAACGCCAACATATTAATTATATATAATTAAATTAAAATTATAGATGCTCTATTCCAAATAGTCACCCCATCATAGTAATAATATTTTATGTTACTAAGTATTAAAAAATAATAATAATAATAATAATTTTATTTTATATTGTGTACTAGTAGATATATTTTTATCCAATAACAGCTATTTTAATATATTTTAATGCTAAATAGAAATAAATTATAGGTGAATATAATAATGTTGTAAAGTATGATATTTGAATCAATTGAAAAGCTAGTAATTATATAAATCTATTACAAATCAATAATACCTAAAAAGAAGAAATTACAATATTGGTTGTAGAATGTTGTTAAATAATGAATTATCAAATACACTCAACCAATTCATACACTCATGTAATCATTTAAATAAGTGAAAAAAACTAGAACTAGCAATTGCACCACATGTTGCAAAGGAAACATCATAAGGTAGTAGCATAGGAAAGAGTACCATAGAATAAGGAAGTAAAAGATTATGCGATTTTGTTTTTAATTTGAAATTTAACGGAGGATTTTGCATCATAAGAGAACTATAATCATTCGAAATTCATACTTTGATGTAGGGTTATATAGGTGTCTGATGTTATTAATTCATTCACATTTCTTTGTACATTTTTTCACAATGTTACAAGATGTAGCTTTAATGTTTAATACTAAACTTTTATTCATCAAGTTAAGAATATCAAGAGTAGAATAACATTTGAGAATGATGTTTGAATAGAACTAAATTAGATAATGTACTTTAAAGTGAATATAATACTTTTACAATTTTTTCTATGAATATAAATGCGAGAAAGGATTTAAGATACATTTTATTTGGATTGGTTGTACATTAATGTGAATATAATACTTTCACAAAACTTTTCATGAATATAAATATGAATATAATACTTTTCCAATTTTCAACCCTAGTTGTAATTGCTTTTTGTAGACTTCATTTGCTTATGTGTACTTGTAAATACTGAAGTTAGAGACATTGATTGTAGTTTCCTATTCATCTCTTTTTTGCAAATGTGCATCTCATTTGTTTTTGTACTTTTTTTTATCCAAGTTTGGTTGTATTAGAGACCATTCAAAATATTTCTCTACCTCTTGGTTCAAACTAAGAGAAAAAAACAATTCCCTCCCCATCTATTAATTGGATTTAATCAATTATCTCTGCTCCTTTGTTCAATCACTTCATTTCCTTCCCTCGTGCTCAAGCACAGGTCTTTGACAAGGACGAGAAAGGAAGCAGGTTGACTAATTTCAGTATCTGACTTTCCTCTTTCTTTTAGTTTGTACTGACTAGTTGTATTATGATAGCCTCTTTCTTGATTTGAATTGTAATATGAATTTTTCTATTCCACCGAGTTCATAGTTAACTCCAACACTTGGATCGATAGAAAGAAACATGCTATGTATATTCTCTTTGAGATTTCATATTCTGCTAAGAGTTCCATAGGATAAATTGAACTCATAGAGCTTCGAAAGTGCCCTCCCCTATGGAAAGGAATCAATGTTGAGTTATCGATATATTTGCAAGCTTGAAGCTTCAAAACCTGATGAATATAAGGGAGAAAAAGGATGTTAAAGTTTGTGAGAAAAAATGCAATGCATGCATAAACATTTACTTTAGAAGTTTGCATTTTATCAAGCCTCGTGTATTATCTTCTACAAAAATAGAAAATTTAGAATTGTGTACCATTAAGTCCAAGGAAAAAAATATAAGATTAAAACTCAACCACAGAACTTGTGTATGAGAAAGTCCCCATAAATAATTTAGATTACATTAAAATTCATTTTAAAAAAAGTTCCAATCTACAGGTTCATTCTAGTATCTATTTGATAACTTGAGTGTTTACTCAGCAGTCATCTTATACCTTCAGTATTGGGAACCACGGCATACATTGGGTACATTTACATTTATTTCCATTTTCTTATCAAAATTACAATATTGCAAGTGGCATATATTCAATAGTCACCCAAGACTTTGGTCTACCATACAATTTCCAAATCCATAATAGTTCAAATGTGATGAAGGAATATCTATTCAATATAAGTGAAATAACATTGGTCCCGACCTTTATTCCATCCAATAATTCCTTAGCATTTTCAATGCCATTAAATTTATTTATGTGTCAGACACTCTTCATACACAACTCAAATTTTTCCCTCTCTAATACTTATAGTGGTCTATCAGAGCATGATTTTGAAATAATTTATACACTTATTATGGGAGGACCTTGATTACCTGTGACAATGACACCCTTGGGAGATTTTGGTGTCCTGATACAAGCTTCCTATTTCGAATATAAATTTCCCAAAACTTTAACACTTTTTCCAACAATGTTGTGTACCAAGGACTAGTTATGAGTGAGATTTCTCCCAATATGGTATATGCTACTACTGAGGATATGGCTACAACCAATGTAACAAACCAAAATTTAAATATTTTTTGGTGCTTTACTGTGGATCCAGACTACAAATACTTCATTTAGATGCATTACTGTGATATTGTGAGTATCGCACTGAATGATCTATACTTCAATGTATATATCAACAATGATAACATTTTCAATGCTTGTGATCTATCAACTGTAACACAAAATACCTTGGCACCTACTTATTACACTGATTTTGTAGTAGCTAATACACCTACTATATCAAAAAATATTTTTTTCTATGTTGGACCTACATTAAATATATGATGAATGTTGTTCCCAATGCCATACTAAATGGGCTAGAGGTCATGAAGATCAACAACTTTAAAAGAATTTGCGATGGATCTTTCTCACCAAAAAAATCTACCAGATCAAAGAGAAATAACAAGGTTGGTCCAATAGTTGAATCATTTGTAGGATTTTTTGTTGCTATTGGGATGTTAACAGTGATCTACCTTTTTGTTGTTGTCGTAGACCTCATACAAAACTCTCTACCATAAATTGGTTTCCTCTTCCACTACATGGATGACATTATAGAAACTATAAGAAGAAAGGGAAGCAAGGTATCTGTTGGGATTCATACCTCTTCTGTACCTTCAAATGTAGGCCGACACTTCACATTTGCAGAGATAATAGAAGCTACCAAAATTTTTAATGAGAGTTTGATTCTGGGTGTAGGTTGGTTTGGTAAATTATTCAAGGGGATGCTTGAAGATGATACCAAAGTGGTTGTAAAATGTGAAAATCGAAGTTATGAACAATGCATGGCATAATTTCAAACTAAAATTGAAATCTAAGCTTCGCCATTTGCATCTGGTTTCTCTTATTTTATATTTTGAGGATAATTATGAGATGATTTTGGTTTATGAATGCATGGCCAATGGACGTGTTAGAATCCATTTGTATGGATCAAATATTCCTCCTATGTAATGGAAGCAAAGCCTTGATATATGCATAGGGGTTGATAGGGGTCTCCACTACCTTCACATAAGCTAAGAGCAGGGAATCATTCAACATGATGTAAAGACAAACATTTTTTTGGATGAGAATTTTGTGTCCAGTGTGGCATACTTCGGGCTTTCAAATATTGGAGCTTCTCTAGATGAAACCCATGTGAATATTGTAGTCAAAGGTACCTTTTGATATCTTTAGCTAGAGTACTTCAGAAGGCAACAGTTGATAGAAAAATATGATGTCTATTCCTTTGGAGTAGTGCTAATGGAGGTGATATGTGGAATTAGAACCATCAATCCTTCTCTTCCCAGAGAGAAATTCTATATAGCAGAGTGGGAAATGCATTTGAAAAGGAGAGGCATGCTTGGCCAAATTATTGATCATCATCTTGTAAATACAATCAACCCTAACTCCCTGAAAAAGTTTTGGGCGACGACTGAAATTTTTTTGGATGACCAGGGTATTGACATGCCCACTATGGGTGATGCGTTGTGGAACTTATAATATGCCCTTGAACATCAAGAAACAACCATGTTGGATGATCTATATGAAAACAATACTAATCACCTTTCAAATATTACCTTACACTTTTCTCAAGAAGATAATTTTGGTGATAGTACTAATGATAGGGGTAGTGTTGATGTAGGTGAAGAAGGTTCAGTAGGTGCAACTGCAAGTAAAATATTTTTGCAATTAGCTAATACTCATAAAAGGTGATCACAAATTTTTTTTGTTTGGTGATTCATAAACAAACTTATTTGAGTTGTACATTATGATACAAATTAGTGATCACCTTCAGAAAATATTAATGTTTCATTGGTATTCACTCCTACGACTAAATCTTCAGTTTATTTTTAAAATAACTTTCTTACTACCTCACAACCATCCAAGGGAAGTCCCATATGGATTAATTTTCCTATATTTTTGTCCTTGTTTTTAAGATTTGAAATTATACCTTACAAATATGTATTATTCATTGGTACTTATTGTGTACTAGAACAATTTGGATTTTTCAATTGTTAGAAGCTTCCCTTGGCTTAAGAAAAATATTTTTATATCACATTATACCTCATGGTTGGGGTGCTTCTTTATTCACTAAGTGTATGGTTTCTATTTTATGACAAAAAAATACTCAATTATAGGTTGGGAAACTACCAAGGATGTATACATAAAAGCCTAGGAGTGTTAACTTTAAGTCTATAAAGTAACCTTTAATTGGGGACAAGAATCAATGATTGGTTGTAAATTTGTCAAGAATGTGTAAGAAAAATCTAAAAGTGTTGAATTCGAGAGTCTCTATAGAGCCAACGTTCCCTCTGGCCCAATTGAGGTGCATGACATGAAAACCAACAAGTCAATGGAAGGACATGAAACAATTGCATGAGCCAAGAAATCATCATTAAGCAAGCTACAGTTATAATATGTAGTTAAAGGAGCATGACCATAGATAATTTTTAAGAAAACTTGCAAAAAGAGGCATCAAGCGAGTGCAACTGCGGATAATAAATATCTTCTTGAGACAAAACACTATATCCTTTCATCTCCAATAATTTCATTTGAGGTGCTATAATATCAAGTTAAATCAAATGGGTAAATATACCTACATTAAGTGATAAAATCCCACCTGTAATGATAATACCCTAGTATTTAACATACCAAATAAATAAGGCATGCAAAAACCGACAACTCAATGGAAGAACATGCAACAGTTGCAAAAGCCTAGCAATCATCATTAATAAAGCTACAATGTCAACAAAATTTATAAATATGAGCTTCATAATTAAAAAAATACTAATATATGTAGTTAAAGGAGCATAACAATAAAGAATTTTTAAGAAAACCTGTAGAAAGAGGCATCAAGTTAATGCAGTTGTGGACAATCAATATCTGTGTAAGATAGAACAACTTCCAAGGGAAGCCATTATAATGTGGAAATGGGAATGAGCAGAGGCGAAGAAAAATCTATTGAATGCAAAGTCTACTAAATACAAAATCACTAAACACAAAGCCATAAAATAACACAAAAATCACAGAATGTAAGAATGTTAAATACAAATGCACCGAAATCCATAAATGTATTAAAAAAACTTCTCTCAAGTGCAAAAAATTAGTCATAGAATCGCCATTCAATAGCATATATTAAAATCAAAGCTACATAAAAGATCCTTTATCATTCTAGCCATTAGAATGTCATATTCAATGTAAGAAGGGATATTTAGGTTCAATGTAGAAGATGCAGTATGACAATAGTAATAAACTTAAGTAGCTTAGTCTGCAAGAATCATCCATTTACAGTACAATGTACATATACAACTGACTATTCACATAATGTTGATAAAGTTTCTTTAAAAGCTCCAAAATATCTTCATAGTAGTCCATGCCTACAATCCCAAATGCTTTCCAAATCATATTGGCAGATAGATAATAGATTTGTCACTACCATTAGAAATGGATTATTCAGTCTTATTGATATACATAGATATGCCTTTCATCAACATACACCCTACATATAAACACAACATTACTCTCTATTGATAAGCATTTTCAACCAAAGATAAATTCTTAATTAGAAACGAAATTCCACTCAAGCAGGTCAACCTAGGTATAGTATAAATTTCCAAACTTTCGAGCAAATATTTTAGTCACAAACATAGGTCTTCAATAAGGACGGGAAAGGAAGCAATTATGCAAATCAACCTTTAGCGAGGGGCCTCCAAGCATGTGTTTGTGAGATGCAGACATGAGCTCCATGATTTCCAAGGCCCTACCTACAACTCCAGCTGCTTGTAGAAATAGACCTAACAAATTAAACATTGAGAATGTGAGCATTCTAACATATATCTAAAAAGAAATCTAAAACATTGCAAGTTTTTTAGTCACAAACATAGGTCTTTGATAAGGATAGGAAGGGAAGAACTTATGAAAATCAACCTTTAGTGAGGGCTCTCCAAGCATGTGTTTGTGATATCTTGCATTCAAAAACCCTGAAGAGCCAAACACGAAGCAAAAAAAACTATGCTCGGTAGGTTATCAAGATCTGGAGACCGTTCCTTCTAACTACTTTCACCTGTGATGATCGAACGACTTAACATCCTTCAATTGTTTAACATATAATCAAAAGGTGTAGAGTGCTGACAGTGGGCAGCGAGTAAGTTCTTCTCAAAGGAGAATGCCTTAAGATGCAATTAACATTCTTAATATTTTTATAATATTTTACATCTAAAATTATATATTAAATTGATTTAAGAATATTTTCATAATTCTTTTTATGTGAGAAGATATTTTAATGAAAAATTATTCATTAATCAAATTAAACATATTATAGATATTTACATAAATTAGTACACTTCCATGAATTGAAAATATTTCATGAAAATAAAATATGTTTTATTTTTATTTTAATTTATTGATTTATTTTTATTTTTATCTAAAATTTTTAATTAATTTATTTTATTTTACTTTATTTTATTTATTTATTTTATTTGTTTAATTATTTATTAATAATTTTCCCCTCCCTAGTACCTTCTTAGGTATCTTTGTTTAATTTTTATTTTTATTTTTATTTATTTAATTTATTGATTTATTTTATTTTTATCTAAATAATTAATTTATTTTTGTTA